>VWZG01012802.1:145844-168699 GCA_013396735.1 Grallaria varia | reverse complement strand
ACCCACCCACCCCACAGACCACCTCGGCTGCCCCCTCAGGACGTGCAAGTCCTTGTGGAGATGTCACAGAGCCCTGGCTGGGGCTGAGATGAAGCTGCAGCTGCGCTGGAAGCGCCGCTGAACAAAAGTGGCCTGTCTCCTTCGGGGTGGATTTCCAGGGAAGGGCTTGCTTTTCATTTCCTTTGCATCTAGCTTTTCCTTAACAAAGACCAGCTTTAAAATAAAGATGCCTTACCACATGGATGGATGTTAAACCGAGAATAAAAATCACTGAGGGTACTGACAGCTAGATTTTGGTGTTTTTATTAAGAGCTGTCTCTGCAGTAAAGCTGATCACTGCTGCTTGTGCCGCAGTTGTAAAAAGCCTTTCAAGCCCTGCCCCAGGTAGGCTCCTTTTATATGATCTTTGTGTGTCTATAAATCAAAGATATTATTGGAGTAAGAGCTGCCTAAAGCAGATCTGGCTGGTAAGGATGAAGTGTCCATGAGGAAGGGGGGATTTTGAGGAGCAGGGATGAAGATGTCTGCAGAGTTTTTTGAGCTGTAAGGACACCAAAAAGGCAATGAATTAGCAGCCGAAGGGTTACCGGTTGATGTTCAGAGGAGTTTAAACTCCCTTCAGAGCGTTGTTAAGCTGGTTGCCTGTGCATGGCTCTGCAGGCGGGCTGGGAAGCTGTGCCCTCCCTGCCTCTCCATGCCCAGTGCCCCGGGAGCACAGGGAATGCCTCGGTGTGTGGCAGCAGCATCGACACTGCTGGTTAATCCCCTGCGTTTGAGGTTTGCATCCCACGGCACAAACATGTTGTTTGTGGCCTGACAGCAAGGGCTGTTTGAAGCCATTTGCCCGTGGCAGCTGCTCTGTGGGCAGCCGGAGGGGTCCCGGCCAGGCAGACACCCTGTAACCAGATCAGCACCGAGAAGACACCGGGGGCACATCCCTTGAGAAAGCTCCTTGTTGGACAACTGTCCCGCTCCCCCATTCCAAGGCAGCTCCACTGCTCTTCATTTCCTCTGCCTATTAAGGGCTTATCTCTGGCGAGACAGGAGCAGCTGGAGGGAGACTGAGGGAGAGCCGGGAAGGCTGGAGGCACTGCCCTGCTGAGGATGCTGCAGCCAAGAGCCCTTTGCCTGCAGGCTGGGGGTGCCAGGGCTGCCCCGTGCAGGTGTGTGGTGCCCACCTGGCAGCCAGGTGAGGAACGGGCTGGGCAAACAGGCTGGTTGTCCTCCGCCACAGGAGGGATGGACTCCTCTGACAATTAACACCGAGGCTCCAGATCTCTCCCAGTGCCCAGCTGGGGCTGCCAGGGGGACACCTCAGGCTTCCAGGGAGAATTGGGACACCTTGGGCTTCCAGGGAGAGCTGGGACACCTCGGGCTTCCAAGGAGAAATGAGACACCTCAGGCTTCCAGGGAGAATTGGGACACCTTGGGCTTCCAGGGAGAGCTGGGACACCTCAGGCTTCCAGGGAGAACTGGGACACCTCCAGGGAGAAATGGCCAAGGAAACCACTTTGTTTTTCTAACTTTCAATGTCAGCAAAAAATAAAATAAACAAATGAGGGGAATCATCAGCTGCTGATGACTTTGCTTTGTTCTGTTCCAAGTTCTGTCACTGACCTGCGTTATGGAAATATTCACTCTGCGCCCTAAAGAACAAACCATCTACGTGAGGAAGAGACAGGGAATAAGCCCAGGACCAATATTTTTATCAGAGCAACACAGGAGATGATTTTCCTGACTCACATAAACTGATTTATCTTTACCTTGTCTGTAAATGAGTCAGCAAAAGGCAAACTCTCACACCATCGTGCTCTTCGTGATTCCCACTGATTTCCACATTTTCAGGCACCCACAGGGCACATGGGGAAAATCCAGCCATTTCTTGAGCTCACCCAGGAGTTCAAATGGGATTAATCTCCTTATCTGATCCTCACACTTTCTCTTGTGCTGGTAATGGAGCCATGGGGGGCTCCCAGCTTTGGAGCTGCCAATCTTTCTTTATGAAATAAAAGTGTTATTTTTAATATTTTGTTACTTTCTAAGTAGGTTGAATGAGATTAAGCGAAATTAGCACCTTCCAGTCATGAACTCCAATTTCACTGCACTGATTGCTATTCCCCTTCAGGATTCATTCCTTTCCCAGGTCAAGAGTGCACAGTAGCACTCTGGAAGCAATGGATTAAAGTGCTGATAGGAGAGAGCTCTCCTTTTATCTTCTCAAGAATCTGTCTGGTGACTATTTTGGCTGCAATTCCCTTAGCACAGGGATTGTCCTGAATTTTGCACACTTACTCTGCTGGGTTTAATATCATTAGTTGGTTGAGAAGTGGGAAATGCTTGCAAATACTTTTAACCGTGTCTTCAGTTCTCCTTATCTGCACTGAGGTGAATTTCTGAGCGTGACACTGCTGATTGGAAGTGATGCAACGTACGTCATTTGAATTCTGGGTTTATAAGAACCTTTAATCTGGAAGTTCCAAGATAAACAACCATCGCTGATACTTGCTGTGCAACAGTGAAAGCACAAAGTGATTAAGCAGGGCTTGAAAACCTCTAAACCTCTGCTAGATAATTGCACGGCAATTGAAAATTCGGTTTTCAAATACAAAATAAAAGCAGAGCTTGTGAAAGTGTTGGGTGATTTCCTTTCCCTGCCCCGACCAAGACTTAGATGAGGTACTTTGTTCCCATTGGGACCGAAAATAATATTCACCCGTGTATTTGTTCAAAGAACTCCACTCTCAGCATTTCCAGAAATCAAATGCAATCCATCAGCTGAGAGGGAGACGGCGGCGTTATTGTGAATGTCCCATTATGGATTTGCACTGAAGGAAACAGCCCCATGCTGTTCCCTGCCCCTGTTTGCTTTTCATTCGAGGAGCCTGTTTGGGGATTACGCTGGGTTGCATTTTTGGCTTGCCAGGATACTACCATGGCTTCAGGAGGGTTCTCTTGTCCAAAGTGCCCCGTTTCTATTCTTCAGGTTTGGTGCAAGGCGAGTGGTGGTCAGACATCTGCCTGCAGAGGCTGCTCGGGGTCAGCGTGGCTCGGGGAGGTTTGGGGGTGCCCAAACAGAGCTCACCATCAGCTGGTGCCGTTTGTGTGGCTGGAGCAGCCTGCCCAGAGAGTTGAATTGTCATTCAAACTGGGGCGGCCACTGCGTGTAAATCCTGGGAATTATTCTCCTCTCAAAGGCAGAGACAAAACGTTGACAGCAGTGAGAGAAACCAGCCTTATTTCACCTGCTGGCATCTCCCCCTCTCCTCCTCCCCTTGCTTAGACCTGCCTGGGAACAGGGATCTCTGCTCTCCCATTATCCTGAGCAGGGGTATCCCGTCACCCCTGAACGTGGACACCCTCCCAGGAGCAGACAGAGCTGGGCAGTTCCAGCTTCACCCCGTCCATCACTAGAGGAGAACAAGCCACATGCACTGAGGTTACTGTGCTGAACATAAGGAAAGTCAAACCTTTCCCAGACACTGGAAAAGATGAAGCCCACGTATGGTCCAGCATCTGTCACACAGCAGTCTAAATTAGAATATGAAAGAATATTACCCTTGTCACTAGGGCTGATCCAGTGAACAGAAGGAATAACCTGGAATAATCCAAACTTACAACCAAGCCCATTAGAAATTGGTCTTCAGAAACTACAATTTCTGGAAGACATTATCCATCAGTGATCAGAGCAGCATCTAAGCAACTTGTGGCCTTTGCTCTTCAATCCCAGCTTTTGTTTAACTCCCCAAGTGTTTGTGGCTGAGCCTGTTCACAGTCATACCGAGCTGAAACCCCCCGGAGCTGATGCAGAAACTCAGGATTGCATCCTTACCAGCCAGAGCACAGATTGGTGCCTGCCCCTTGCTCTCTGCTCCTCTTCCATCCACACAGTGCAGGGTTTTCCACCTTCTCCCAGTCTGTTTCATGGTCTGTCCTTTCCCTGAACTACATTTGATTCACCCGGGAGCTTTCCCCACTGATCTCCCTCCTTCTGCTGCTCCAAACCCCACGACACAAAATTATTTCATTTGAGCTGGCACATTGGTTTTGGCACAAAGTGTCCAACTGGCACATTCAACATCGAGGGAGGGAACTTGGGCAAGGAATTTTCAACAGGTAATGCAAAACCAATTAGAAAGTAAGAGAATCTGATCTACCACTATCAGAAATATTCATGTGGCTGCACTATTGTCTTTCCATCCACCTGGCAAGGAGCATTGAATTTTCCCTGCAGGGATGGCAAGGGGCTCCTTTTCCATAACACTGTTTGACTGTGGAGCAGCTGGCAGGGGGAATCTGAGGAGTGATGTGGTTGTGTCCTCTCCTTCAGGCAGTTCAACGTGTCTTCTCCTGTGGCAGCTTTGGCAGCAAATCCCTGAAGATGGGAAGCTCCACGAGTGGCTCCCACAGTGCTAAATCTCAGGCATTTCCAGGAAAGCAACAAAAACTCAGGAAAATCCTGTTTATGGACTACAAATTGGTTCTTTTTTGGTATGAATTTCAGTTTGCAAAGGGCAAAACCTCTGCAGACTGGCACTGGCACTGCCAGCTGATGGAACTGCAAGCAGTGGAGCAGCAAAGGTCCTGTGGGCGGTGTGAGCTCTGTGCTCTCCAGGGCATCAACATCATCATCGTCATCATCAATGCCCTGTGAAATCCCCTCCTGCTGGATCTCTGCAATTCCTCTGCACGCCCTGGGGGATATTATCCTGTAACCTCAAACTGCTCTCACTGGGAGCACATGTTTTGTAATTCCCAGCCTGACTCTCTTGTTTGCTCTTTCCTGTCTCACCTTCATCTCAGATGACAAATGATTTGCCGTGGTCATTACCATCCTGTAATTTATTTGTAGGACTTAATCCTGGGTTTGTCAGCCATCTTTTCTTAAATGATGCAAAATTGCTGGCCCCAGAATCTTTATATCCTGACACATGTTAAATAAGACTCCAGGAAGAGTTTAAAAAGAAATTGTTATACTCACAGGCAGTGGCAAACCAGGTGTGACTCGTTTGAAATGTAATTTACAGACCAGAGTGTCCAAGGCCAGGCTGGACGGGGCTTGGAGCAACCTGGGCTGGTGGAAGGTGTCCCTGCCCATGGCAGGGGTGGCACTGGGTGGGCTTTAAGGTCCCTTCCAGCTCAAACCATTCCATGACTCTACGGAGAATAAAACAGTGAATATGCTGACTAACACAACTGCCTGTTACAAGTAGGGGTTTTTTTAATTAATAAAGTATTCTGAGATACCAAATTACAGGATTGTTCAGATTCAGGAGTCAGATTTCAGTGGTGCCCATTGTTCAGCTGAAATCCACGCCCATGACTCACCGTCCCCACTGATGTTTGCCAGTTGTACTCGGAGAATGGACGTGCAGCAGCAGAGTGGGGAATTCGCTGTGCAGGGATAACCACAGACTGATCAGTGCAAAAGGATGAACCTAAAAGGCAAATTGAATCAGACAAAGTGTGAAATGGCAAAGTCAAGGTGAGGTGACAACACACTGAGTAACCACCGTTTTATATTTCCCTTTTCTTCCCCCTCAGAGCCATTCCTTCCTCATTCCACAAAGAATTTTTGTCTTTATTTGTTTTTTCTTGTGAGTGCAATAAACGCATTTCATATATGAAAACAATAATTATAAAAATTAGTTCCAAGAAGTATTAGCCATCAAGACAGGAGCAGAAATAGTGCCCTGGGAATCAGATGATTCCCAACACTGGGATTAGGAAGCAGCAAATGGCATAGATGGCTTGAGATGTTTGTTCCAGTTTCTCAGTCAAACATCTATTAAAAAATGGCTATTGTAACAAACCCACAGTCAGTTATGAACAATTCACAGGCACTAAAATAAAAAAAGAGCCAGAATTGTGAACAAATATTAACAGCAACAAATAAATCAACAAGCACCTAATTATTTACATTTTCTCACTCTAACAGCACATTAATCTGCCCTGAAAGAGTCATGGATGAATCACAGAATATCCAGCTTTCCAAGTGCATGTTGGATTCTTTGTATCTGGACCACAGATATGAAGGGGTGGGGAAAAAAAGTGATTACTGGAAATGGTGAAATAAATTGTCTTGTGGTCGTTTGTTTACTCATAACCTTTTCAATAACAGTGGGGCGAGGGAAGGGAGGAGGAGCTGCTCTTGTGTGAGCTGAGGAGCTGAGAGCTCCATTGCCCGTGGAGGAAGATCAGCCTCTCTGGAGGGTCAAGGAAGATTTTGGAGTCAGGAACTCCACTCTAGCCCAAGCATGGATGTGATGGTCCCCCCCTTTCCCCTCCAAATGGCTTTAACATCTTGACTTGGCACTAGGAGGGTATTTTGGTTCGAACACAAGGCTCATTCTTAAGACTTCTGGCTCTGCCACTGACTTACTGGGTGCTTGGGCAAACCACTGCGCTCCCAGTGCCTCCAGTCAGGCACCTTCCACCCAAACCCTTCCGTGCTTCCACCCTGGGCTGGGTCACCCTTGGGAAGGGGCTGAATCCGGGGGGTGTGCACCCAGCATTGCCTGAGCCCCCCGAGCCAGCTGCCGTGAGCCTCGGTGAACTTCAGCAGCAGGAGCAGTGCTGACGTTTCCTCTCTTGGAAAGCTCGAGGCTGGTCCAGAGCCCTGCAAAAGGCAGGAAGCAACTGGAGATGAGGGGGAAATAGGATGGCAACACTTCTCGAATACGATCCAGCACTTCTCCAGATCCCTAAAGATGTGGGTCGGGTTTTAGGCAAACGTTGTGAGATGCTTTTATTTTCTTTGAAAGGGAGTTTTGCCAGCCCTCTGCTCGCGAGGAGACAGTGAGGGGAAAGGGAATTGTGGAGGAATCCCTCCCTCCGTGTCCCTCGGGCTTTCTCTTTGACCCTCCTGTTCTCACCTGGGACAGGTGAGCACGTGCATTCCCAGCCAGCCCAGGACGCTGCTGCCCAGCAGGAACTGCCCAGGGGACACGGATGTCCCCTCCTTCTCCAGCTTTTCCTCGGAAAGCACACACGAGACACATCGGCCCTTGTTGCTTCCACGAGCTGAAAGGGGTTTGTGATTCCAAGTCTCCTCGGCTCCCAGCACGACATGCCCTGGGTCAGCCCCAGCAATAATGTTTTTAAACAATATTAGGTTATTCTTGGCAATCGGGGGTGACATTTTCTACCAATCGGGATATGAGAAAAACTTCTAATAATACGAAGTGATAGAATAACAGAACTGGAGCCCAAAGAGCTCTCCAGTGCAGGGGCTGCTTACACCGTGGGGGCACAGGGAGGCTGGGACAGGTCCCGGCTATGATTTGTCTGACGTTTAACCCAAACATGCTGTTAATTCCACACTTGGGGAGCCCAGCTCTGATGACTCCATGCTCGAGATCCTCACAGTAGTAAGCAAAGCAAATGCTGTGTTCATGTTTTTCTCTGCTCCTACCTGTGATGAAACAATTGGGTGCTTACACCCAGAAACTGAAATCATTTGCAAATCTGACACATCAATAACTCACCAAACTCTGCTTCTGGGTTGCTTCTCTGTGTCTCTGCCTCCACGTGGACTCAAAAGACTCACTTTTTCCTGGTGGGTCCAACACTTTTTGAATTCATTTTTCCCTCCTTCATGCCCTGTTGAAGGTGCTTTGTGCAGTGTGTGCAATCACCCTGGGGGCAGTGACGATCCTCTTTTACACATGGAGTGGCAGTAACCCCAAACTGCACTCTCCAAAACTGAGGAGGGGTTTAAAGAAGAGGGATTGATGGGAATACCATGGGAATCCATCCCCAAGGGATTCACCTGTGTCTCAGGTGAAGTGTCAGTGAGGCCCTCCTGCCTGTGCAAGCTCAGTGATGCTCCTGTAGAAAGGCAAACACGTTCTACCCGTTATTTTTCTCAGCTTAAAAGATGGACAAGAGGAGAAAGTGGAGAGAAATGCAGGCGACAGAAGCAATGGGATCAGAGGGACCACTACCACCAGCATTGTTGAGTTTGAAGTGACTTTGCCCCAGTTGCCCTTCATCCTCTCCCAGAAAGGCAAAGCCCTTCAGCAGTGCCAACCTGCCTGAATTTACCACCCGTGGAGGAGCAGAGCAGGCAGGGCTTCTTCCTCTTCCATCCCTCATGGCCTTCTCTCCACTGCACTGGCTCTCGAACATTTATTCAAAGAAAAACTCTTTTCCATGATGGCTGATGTGGTGGTTGACATGGAAAAACTACCCTAGAAACAATAAAAATGATGCACATTTTCAGATGAGTTGACTTTCTGGCCCTGTGACACCTCTCCCTTCCTACTGCCAACCTCTCCCTTGAGCAGAGTCCTACACCATGAATTCATCAACCATTAAAATGAGACAGAGGGATTTTCACAGAATCCTGGAATCCCTAAGGTTGGAAAAGCCCTCCCAGCCCACGGAGCCCGCCCTGTGCCCGATGCCCACCTTGTCACCCAGCCCTGAGTACTGAGTGCCACATCCAGGGATGGGACTCCACCACCTCCCTGGGCAGCCCCTGCCTGTGTTTAACAACCTTTTCCACAAAGAAATTATTCCTGAGATTCTTTCCTTCGATGATGGGGCCGCCCTGGCCAACCTCCCTGCCTCTGCCTTGTCATGCCAGGAGTCTCTGTTGATCCAGGTAAAATCCATTCTTTCTGCACTGCCCGGGCTCTGACAAGGACGTGGCTGAACAAAGTGTTGGAATTCGGGCACAGCAGTGGCCAGGAGTGGGAAATGACTGGACGGGGAGGTGGCCCGTGCAGCCCTGGCCTGCACACAGTCCCCTTTGTGCTGCTGGAATTACTCTGGCTGTGGCTGGGACATTTCAGCCGCAGTTACAGCGGCCGATCCTGCAGCGTGGACAGCACAAGGGTGCCTTGTACCACCCCAGCCCGCTCCCTGTTCTTTACAGGAGTAATCCCTGTGAATATAAGGGGGTTTATATTAGCAGAGCTTCACCCACATCAGGGAAATTACACAGCCTTAGCCATCCAAAGCAAAATAAACCCTTACATAGAAAATCCTTAAAGAGACAGGTAGTGATAACCAAAACCTTCCTGACTGCCCAGGCTGGCACAGCCAGGTGGAGCTTAAAGACACTGAAGGAAGGGCTTTCCTGAAAAAAATCCAGGAATTACCTGTGTATTTGGCAGGTCAAAACAGTCAAACCTGCCCCTTTTATGTCTCGGACAATGTTAAAGGATAAATCAAGGCCCAGATTTGATACCCCAGGCTCTGACTGTGCTGTCTGGTTTCAGTCCATCTGGTGGTCCAAAAGAAGAATTATGAAAGCTTTAAAATAACCGGCATGGATGGAAACACATCCAGACCCTCTGTGGATGTATGAACTCCAAGGACTCCCAATGCAATTAATGAAGGCAAATAATGTATTCAAGGAAATACAATGAAACCAAAGCAGAGCTTTTCAGGGGAAAAGGAAAGCCAGGTTATAAAAGCTCACAAACATGAGGGAGCTGGAAGGACTGTTTCTCATACACATCCCTATCTTTTTTGTTTTGTTTTTTATCAGCTCAGTTTTTAAACACTTTCTTTGTACATAAACCCTCAGTGCTCCTGAGTTGGCTGTTGGGTGAGTCAGGAACCCAGCCATGGTGGTTGATGGTGGTGATGGGTTTGACTGATGGAAGTTACATTTCTCTACCTTTCCACATCTTTGTCTTAGACAAGAAGGGAGAAAAAAGAGTTCTGACTTCCAGACAGCCATGAAAACTAAATAAACACGTATGTAAATGAGAGGTTATTTGGAAGAGGGGTTGTGGATGTTGGCAAGAAGAACAGCACAACTTATGACTTCTCTTTTTTTTTCTTCTCCTCTCCCTCTCTCAATTTTTTTTCCCTCTTTCCCCCCCCCCCTCTCTCTTTAAAGACATTGGAGATATTTTTTAAGGCAAGAGTATTTTTAGACCCCACTGTTATGGGGAACTTATGTTTAATCACCTGAATGAAGTCACCTGGGACAGCTGGGGGCTGACAGAGGCTTTGGGAGATAAATGTTGGCTTGTTGAGCTTCTGAAGGACCAGGGCCATGGGAACAAACACCTTGTTTTAAATACCTGCTGTGTATCTGCTTGAACCAGAAGAAGTCTGTGATATCAGGCCACAGTTGGTAAGTGGTGAGGAGTGTTTTGATGTGTTTGTATTCTTTTACCCATAATAATTCTGTTCTTTTATCCATCATGATAATTTTCCCTCTAATAGGCTCTTTCCCCACCTGGTCCTTGAAATCACCTCTGCAAGGTTTTGAAAATGGAATGATTCTCCTGTGAGGGCTGAGGCTGCTGATTCTAAAGTGTTTATTTTCTTGGCTTTTGTTTCCCATTTTAACATCTGTGTGCTTTCTGACTGTATTCTCCAAAAGGGTTAATTCTGGCTCTTCATGCAGTTATCCACGTCCCTGCCCCAGCTGGCTCCTGCCCTGTCCCAGCTTTCGCGCAATTTGAGCCCAGTGGGTGCGATATCCTGATGGCTCCAGAGCTCCTGTGGTCTGGAAGAGATCCCTGGATCCCTCTGACAGGTGATCCATCTCTTTTCATGTTGAGTGCCTCTCTTCTCCCTTGTCTAGAACTCTTAACTTGCATTTTTTTCCCCTGCTGTTGAGCATGACTAGTGTTTCATCCCTGGAAAGCTTCTCAGGATGCCGAGCCATGGTTTTTTCAGTGTGTGTGTGTGTGTGTGTGTATCTGTGTGTACATGTGTGTGAGCCCCAGAACAGGTTTCCATCTCTCACTTCCAAAGGCAGTAAAAAGATCCTTGTCAGAGGAACTGATTTATGGCACCGTTTAATGAGGTTCTTGTCAGAACCTGGTTTACTGGTGTAAATGCAAACGTCAGGTCGGAATAAATCACAGGGCTAAGGGACAGAGGAAGAAATATTCCCCTTCTCCCCAAGAGATAAACCAGCTCCACGGGTAAAGTGGTCTCCTCCTTGATCTGCCACGGGAGATAAGCTGCTATGCAGCACTGCTAAGTGCCCTCTCCAGCATTAATTGGCGATTAACGGAGGGCCAGGGGCCCCCCCAGCTGTGCAGATGTGAGAGCCTCATCCCCCCAGGATGTGAGAGCTTCCCCTCCCAGGACACTCACCCTGCTGTGAACTCCCTGTGCTCCCTCTGAGTCAAGATCCCTGCTCCTCTCCTGCCTTCCCTGCAGCCTCTGGATTTGGGGGTGTGAACACGTGCGGGTTTGCGGGAAGGTGTGAGCCCTGAGACAGAACATGGAATTAATTGTGTAATCCCGGAATGGTTTGGGTTGAAGGGACATTAAACTCATCTCATTCCCCACCTTCCACTCTCGCAGGGTGCTCAGATCTCCTTTGCCAGGACTGCTGGGCTCTTAGAGTGGGGAATGTCCTCTTTCTTTGCAGCAGCTCAGTTTCTCACACAGAGTGTCAGCTGGGGACATTCCCTGTGCCAGCAGGGCCAGGCTCTGTCCCTCCCTGCTCCCAGGATGGAATCTGCCACAGAGAAGGAGTAGGGACTGCTGGGGGACACAGGCAATAGGAAGGAAGTTCATATAATCTCCTGAGTTGGAAGGGACCCCCAAGGATCACAAAATGAAACTCCTGGAGCTGCCCAGAACACCCCAAGGAACTGCAGTTGTGAGTGTCAGAAGCGTGTCCTGCTGTGCTTCCCTGGGTTTTGCAGCCTTCCCACTCCCTCCTTACCTCGCTTCCCAATGCAAACCCCCCACCTGCCTGGCCAGTGGAAAAAGCACCAAATCCCAGCAGCTGCTGCTCTTCCATTCCAGTCCTTCCGAAGAGAGCAGGGAGATGCACAGCAGCCTCAAAGCCCTGCCCGGGGCTGCTCCCCAGGAGGACTCGGCAGGACTGGAGCACATGGAAGGGGTTTTGCCCAGAGGGGCTCAGCTGGTGTCCTGTGCCCACCTTCCCTGGCCTGGCTGGCCTGGAAGCACGTGGATTCCTCCCTCCTTCCCTCCCAAAGCTCAGGCTGGCCCGTCTGTGCCCTTGGGTGCCCGTCTGTGCCATTCAGTGCCTGTCTGCATCCTCCTCCAGGTTCCTGCTCGCTTTTCCCTTCCAGGAGAGGGGCAGGGAAGGCCAGATGGTACCTCTCTGCTTTTTCATCCTAAAACATGCAGGTTTTTTGGTTTCTTTGTGTTGGGTTTTTTTTTTTTTTCCAAAACCAGTAGATGGGCAGCCAGGAAAAATCCATGAAAGATGCTGCTGGATGTAAAAGCTGGCTCCTTTTTGTCCAGAGTCATAAAAGCCCTTAAAGAGATCCAAACCGGAAAAGACAGGCACCTAATAGTGAAAACAAGGAAAGGGGGGGATAAAACTGGCACCGGGGTCCTGAATTTGTCCCTGACTGATTGGAGCATTGCAAGGCACTGGCACGGCAAAGCGGCACCCGCGGCAGCACAATGGGGACAAGGAAAGCCGCGCTGCGCTGCGGTCCGGCGGCTCGGGCATCCTGGCACAGCCCCTGCGGCAGCGGGCACCACAATGGGGCTGGCACCGGGAGCGGAGCAGGAGTTCATTAAGCCTGCATCTTTTATCCGCAGGGCCGATTCAGCCCGCTCTGAACGAGCCCGAGTGCCAGGACCTGGTGGGAATTGTCTCTGCCGGCGCAGGAGAATGCAGACTCCTGGGCTCGTTATTAACATAACAATATTGCCCGGGATGCCCTCGGCTGATGTAATGCCAGGGGTGAGCAGGGGAGAGGGAAGCTTTTCCATGCAGGACCTGGGAGCGTCTGCCGCTCACTGGGGCTGTGTCAGCGCATTAAGTTTCCTTTCTTTCCTTCTCGCCCCCCTTATGGGATGTTTGCTAATCGGGAAAGCAGTTCTGGAAAACAATAAATGTTGGGCCCCCTTCCCCCATCTCGTCCTTTAAATCCACATTATTCTGACTTACTGGCAAAGCAGGAGCCTGTCCTGCTCTTTGGAAAGCGGCCTCTCCCAATTTGCATCTCCATGTGGGATCAGGGGAGAAGGGGAGCACAGTTTTTGGGATGGGTGGGTGGGAGGGGAGGGCACCTCCACTGCCTGTGCTGTCCTGGAACAGATGCTTTTGCCAGCCAAGGTATTTGCATGGGGAACCAAAAACGCTCCCTTTCCTGTTGCTCCCCATTGCCCAGGTGGGACTGTTTGCTCTGGGACTGTTCTGCCTCCGTGCTGTGTTCTCCAGCAGTGGGCAACCAAACTTTGTGGTGTCACAAACCTCAGTCCGGGGAAATCTGGGTCTGGTGACTTGTGTGTGACCAAAGCAGGGTGTTTTTGTTGCCTTTTGTGTAAAAGCCCCGAAAAATGTGCTGGCTTAGTGGGGTTCTGCATGTGTTGTCCCTGCTCATGCTGTTCCAAGGACTTTTGGTCGTTGCTTGACCTGGGAAGCTGCAGAGATGCCCCGTTCAGGACTGGGGCACTGCTGGCTCATGTTGGCATCACTGTGCAACTGGAGTGACAGAATTCTGAGTGTTGAACTATTTATTTTGTGCCTAAGCACTGAGAAGGCACCTCTCAGTGATTTCCCCCCTGGATAAGCCGTGTGTTGTAGCAAAGCAATGAGTTCCAACGAGTCTCTTGCTGACGGTGCTGCCTCTCCAGTCCCCCCACCCCATCCTGCTGATCCTGGACCTTTGGGGTGGCTCCAGCGCAGGAGTGGCCGTGCCTGGTTCTTGTAGCTTCTGGACACTAGAGGCCTCTCGACACTCTGCTGTGATTAATGCTGGTGAGGACAGTCCTGGGTGATTACAAAGCGCAGCAAAACAGCACAGCTGGGGCCCTTCCAATGAGATTTTTTTAAAAAATTGTTATTCGTTTTACTTTTTTTTCCCTCTTTCCTAAATTTGTGCGTGACATTCAATGGAGTTTTGAAGCAGGTACTGGGTGAGCAGGCAGGTTACAGGAGAACACGGTCTGGGGGAAGCTGGATCAGCAAAGATCAGAATTAATCCCTCTCTCACCCTACAAACACCCCCAGGCTCTGTCCAGGGGGTTGTGCTGTCTTTGGACACAAACCAAAAATGTGCTTTTAGAGAAAGTTATGAAACATGAAAATGAGCATTTTATACCTGTGCTACAGCAAAACAATAAAAGCTGCCTGGCCCACCCAGTGTTGTTTCTGTCCTGGATCTCTCCAAGCCCACACATCTGGAAGGACTTCCAGGACAGGCTGGGGTAGATCCCACCACTGGCTCTGCTTTACATCCCAGCATTTCTCCAGGAGATTTTGGGCTGCATTCCCTTGTGGGCAGGAAAAGGTTTCCCTTCTTTGAACTCCCAGCTGGAGTATTTTCTAGGAAGCCCATCAAGCTGGCTGGCCTGGGGGATCTGCTCCCAGGGGCTGTTTGCTGACCCAACATTGTCCACTCTGGGTTTTCTCCTGGATTTTCCTCATTTCTCGTCCCACATCTGAGCAGCCTGGCTTGGATGGACACTCTGCTTGCTTACAGTGTTCCAGGGGTGAGGTTGCTGCTGGGAGCCATCTGCCTCTTCACCTGGATCAGTCTAGTCCGCCTGTTCACCTGGATCAGTCCAATCCACCTGTTCACCTGGATCAGTCCAACCTGCCTGCCAAGGTTCTCTGTACTGCCCAACCTGTAAGAGGCAACATGATTTCCAGAAGTGCTGCCCTACTGTGATCCCAGGCTTGGGCAGGACCTGCCTGGGTGGTTTTTGTGCAGCAACAGTTCAAGTCTCAGAAGGATCTTTAAGCTTCCAGTCGTGTGCTCTCCCAGAAGAACCTATTCCTGCTGTGTTGGGTTGCACAGCTGGTGACAAAGATGATGTGGAAGCCTCGAGGAGCTTCAGGCTGACATGGATAAATGTGGCACGGCAGTGATAACCCAGAAAATATTACCACAGAACCATGGAATGGTTTGGGTTGGAAGGGACCTTAAAGATCATCTTGTTCCAACCCCCTGCCAAAGGTAAGGAACCTTCACAACTGGTCCAGGGCAGGTTGGGGACCAGTTTGGCTCCCGACACCCCAAGGAGGTTGAGGAGCAGCACCAAAGCTCTGAGCTGCTCCTGAAGACACTGCCCTGCTCCCGTGTAGTAGCCAGAAACTTTCTAAATATTATCATCTTACCAAAAGGAGAAGGGGAGGGGGGAAAAAAAAGAAAGTGTTTTGGCATGAGAACAATTTCTCCATTACCTCAATTAGTTCAAATGATCTGGAAAGGTTCTCTCTGGAGAAATGAAGCTCAGTGTCAGCCAGGGAAGGGGCTGGTTGGTCGCTGGAGGTGTTGATATGAGCATTAGTCAGCACTGGAGATTGCAGTGAAGTCAGGCAGTATTGCTGTCACTGCTGTCTGGCTGCAGCCATCAATTAATTAATTATATCACTGCAGTAATTGCAGGCCTTATTCTCTCCAAGGATCCTGACTCTGGCACCTCCCTGCCTGTTGCTGAGCCTGTCCATCAATTCAGTGAGGTCTGGGTATTGCTGAGGTCGTTATTTTCTGAAATACTGTAAAATCTCTTCATAAAAATGGAAATTTTTGAGTTGGTTTTTTTTTTAACCCACCTTCACCCTTTTCGCAGAGGAGGGAGAACAGCAAGTCAGGAAAGATGCAGAAGAGCAAGGTGGGGTTTTCTAATTCCAGCATTTTGGGGTTGTCCCTTTGCAAGCAGGGACTGAAAGTACCCTCAGAGACCCTGGAATGGTGATAAGGCCCTATAGGGAGACAGATTAGCTTCTGTCAATGCTCCAAGTCACCTCTGGTCCTACAGAAGGGTGGAAAGAAACCCAAACACGATGATGGAGTAGGGTTGGGATAACCAAACAGGCTGGGAAAATTCATGGGCTGGCTCCTGCGTGGGTGTAAATCAGTGTCCTGGTGCTGGTGGAGCAGTGCCAAATTCCACCAGCTGAGGGTCTGGATTGCATTTTCTACCTATAAAAATGGTGTTTAGGATATCTTGGCAAAAGCAGGTATTTTTGCAACCCACGTCTAACTGGGCAGTGCTGTGTAGGGATGAAATCCAGTCACACTGGGGAAAAAAACACCAATCAGGCTAAAAAAAAATTACACCCTGAGCCCGTGGAGCAAGAGCTTTTTTTTTTTAAGACTATTTTGTTACAAGGAACCTGCTAAAAGCTGCCTGACACAGAGGGATTCGTGTTCCTGCTGAAGAAGAGGGAGGAGCACCCTCATTCCCAGCACTTGTTATTGATCCTGGGCTTCCCAGCATGGGATGTTATCATTGGAAGTCCCTGCTCCAAAGGTAAGCAAGAGTGGAAAAATTTTTGGCTTTCCTCGTAAAAATAAGACTTATTTCTGGTCTTCATGATTATTCATAATGGCCCTAAAATCTGAATTCCAGGCCCAAGGCTCACAGAGGTGTAGACTACCGAGGAGCATGGAATCCTGGAATGGTTTGGGTTGGAAGGGACCTTCAGAGCCCATCCCATTCCAGCCCCTGCCGTGGGCAGAGACACCTCCCACGAGCCCAGGGTGCATGAGGTGTGGGAGCTCTGGGGATTTATTGCTCTGCTGTGGAAAACCCCACCAGCACTGCAGTTGCCTTCTCCTAAAAGCTGGTGGTTTTCAGCTTGTCCCTACGTGTGTAGCATGGCTCAGGCTTGATGTTACCAATGAACACAGCTGGTCACTTTTGATTTTAGACCCAAAAACTAAGGCAAGCCACCACTGGGAGTCACTCCTCGTGTGTGGAGGAATTGGGGTGTTCGGGGGTGCCCAGGACTGAGTTGAGCACCTTGGGGGCTGGAAATGAAGGTTTTTGTCACATCTGGTAGACAAGGAGAAGCATTTGCTGGGTCCTCTCAAGGCAAAGCTCCTCTTGGTCACTGCTGAGCTCTCGTGGGAGAAGATCCCTGTGCCTTTCCCTCCCCACCTTGCAGGGAGTCCTGGCACCCCTGGACGTTTGCAGAAAAGAAACCTGTGAGAGGTGCAGCGCCCTAGGAGACCTCAGGGGCTATGGAATGTTTTTTGTGCACCTCCAAACCTCCCGATTAGTGCTGGAAAGGAGGAAAATGATCTCCTCTGGACATTGCCCAAGGCGTAATGAGCTTCTGCCACCGCAGCAAGAAACGCTCCGAGCGTTGGATGATTTAGGAGGCAAGGGAAGGGAAGGCACAGGGCTTTGTCCCTCAACCCCAGGAAATTGTAAGCAGCCATTTCTGTAAGATTTCCTACAGAAAGCAGGGGAGATGTGCTGGGGTTGGGTTTTTTTCCCCTAGAATTCAGCAAAGCCTCACAAAGTGCTTCAGGGTATCAACTGAATTACTGACCTGCAGAGAAAGGAGAGGGAGGACCAAGATGAGCTTTCCCGGGGTGATTTGGAAGCCGGTTTTAGGCACGGTGTGAAGGTGGGAGCTGGTCCCACCAGGCTTCAAATGGGGACTTTGGGAATGTCACCCTGCCAGCCCCTTCCTGCCCATGCAGCATCGCTCCCCAGGCTGTGCTTTGGGGACAGAGGGCTTTGGGGACCCTGCGGACCCCGCCAGGCATCGCTGCTCCCGCACGGAGGGATCTGCGCTGGGGGACCAGTGGCTTCATTAGTGTCATTATGAAACCCCGGGTAATTGCTTCAGGCTTTCTGGCTGTGGCCAGCCCCTGGTTCCAGGCGGAGGGAGCAGAGGGAAGGGGAGCATCCCGCCGGCAGGAGCCTTTTGAAGCGCCTCTCCCTCGCTGGGGTCCCGCTCGCTGTGCCCGGCCGTGGCCGCAGGACCTTCCCCGGCGCTTCTCGGCGCCTTTGAAGCGCTGGGTGAGGCAGGAGGGAGGCAGGGAGGGCTCCGGGGCAGAAGGCACATTCCTCCGGGTTTCCAGGCCTTTCCCTGAAAAGCCTCAATTAACCAGTAATCAGCCAAGCATGGCAAAGCCAGGAGCAATAAGCGCTGCTTCTGGCTCCAGGGCCAAAGGCTAAAATCCATGCAAGGAGCTAAATTAGTTGTCTAATTGGGATTTCTGCCCATCCTGGTCCTCTGGGTCCTCGCAAGAATGAGATCAGTGACAAATTCTCAGTTCTTCCTCCCTCCCGTCACCTTTCCTTAACAACCCTGCCTAATTAGTGCCGGGAAGGAGGACCAGAGTCTGACCCTCCATGTGAGACTGGAGTCCAGGCTTGAGCTGTCCTCCCTTCCCAAACGCTGCATTCCCAGGAATTTGTCCAAATTGCGCTGATTTACCCAGAGGAAAAGCTGTTCTCTTCCCACCCAGCTCCGTGTGGGACACAGCCAAAAGCCTCCACCTCCCTGGGAGCCCCAAACCCTGAGCTGTGGGATGGGGGTGATCCTGGGAGGTCACCCAGCCCTGGGGCAAAATCAGTGATAACGAAACCATTCCTGATAATTTATTATCCAGAATGCCCTGGCTGCTGATGGGCAGGGGTTGCAGCCCTTGGGCAGAGCTGAGGGTGGGTCGGGGTCCTGCTGCCAACACAGACCTCCCTTGGGACAGCCCTTACCAGGGTGGTCAGAGCAGCCCTGACTGTCCATGGCTGAAGCTGCAGCAAAATGAATTAAAGTCAGGCAGATTTTTTAAAACATCCTTTGGCATCTTTAGGTTTTAGGAAAAGTAAATTCTGTATCTCTGGGAGCTGATCAGGGATCATGTCTTTATCCTGGCTGTCTGGTTTTACTTTAAAAAGAGTAATTTTAATATTACTTTTGGGTTCTCAAAGTATGTTGTCCAAAAGCTGACAGGTCTGAAGAAATTGGAAGGAAAAAATACAACTATTTTCTAGGAAAGGAAAGATATAATAAAGGCATTAATGTGATCAACCCCCTAAGTTTTCATTTAAAATGTAATTAATGGCTCAGATTGGAAATAATAACTCCCTACCTGCTAGGCAAAAATACACAGCACATGCTTTCACTGTGAAATCCTTTACAATTCTATGTTTGAACATTAAAATTCTATATTTAAACATATGGAAGCAGAAGGAAATCCATACCAGGCAAAGGCAGAGTTGCAGGGAGCAGGGGAAGCACAATGCCTTTTCCTTGGAGACCCCAATAATTCTGGGAATAAACCACCAATCAAACACTGGGATGGGGCCCCTTGTTCACTCTTGGGGCTTTGGCCACCAGAGGAATGTTCCCAATTCCCTGCTCGTGGATCTGTGGCTCAAGGAGCAGGGCAGGAAGGGCACCGTGTCCTGCTGGGACCCTGGGGCACAGAGACCACGTCCTGCTTGGGGAGCTGGGTTAATTCCATTGCAAAAAGCATTCCCTGGATTTGGGGATCTGTCCTGCTCACAGAGAGGGGGAGGGAGCACAAAACCCACTGTCCCTGCAGGCTTTGGCTTTTACCACTCCTGGAGGGATGGATTTCAAAACACTCCTGTCAGGCTAATGGCAAAATAATAACAGAAATTAATGATATCATGTATAATAATAACAGAAATTGATAATATAATGTATAATAATAATAACAGAAATTAATAATATCATGTACAACAATAACAGAAATGGATCATATAATGTACAATAATAATAATAACAGAAATTGATAATATAATGTATAATAATAATAACCGAAATTGATAATATAATGTATAATAATAATAACGGAAATGAAACCCGGGCAGGGCAGAGGAGGTGAACCAGCCTGAGGTGGGGTGAGGAGGATGCTCCGAGGAGGAGCTGGAAGTTGTCCCCTTTGGCAGCAGCATCCGTGTCCCCAGCCGAGCCAGACCTGCTCATCCCCAGCAGTTTCCTCACCCTCTGGAATCGGCTGCTCTGCTGGAAGCCCTTCTCCAGGTGAGGTCCATTCCCCCCTGCCCAGCCAGGGATGGAGCAGCAGCGTCCCCGGGGCGGCCTCGGCAGCAGCTCCAGCCCAGCTTCTGAAGGGGGGCTTTCTTACTATTATTATTTTGTGGTCAAAAGGTTGCACACGCTATTTTTTTTTCCTGATGCAGGGGCTTAGAAAGAGTGGAAAGCAAAATATTTTGATAATTATTCAGGCCAGCGGGTTACATAAAAGGTTCCATAGCCCTCTGCATCAAACCTTAACAGTTCAAACCACAAAATTCTGTTTTTGCAGCCATAAAACTTTCAGGGAAAAGAAAAAAAAAAAAAAAAAAAAAAGGGGGGGGGGTGGGGGAAGAAAAATATTTAAAAAAATAAAATCAAATAATAAAATCCATTTTCCATTCGCCTGAAACTTATAAAATTTTATGTGGTGAAAAATGACAGTTTACTCCCAGAAGGAAACTGCCCAGAGAGGCTGCTTTATTGGCACGGTGGGACCCAGGAATAGGCCTGGGCTTGTGTGTGCGGTGAGGAAATGCTGGCAGATGTCACAGAGCAGCAGGACAAGGTGCAGCAGCCTGGGACAGCCCAGCCCTGCTGGGACGGAGCTGGGCAGGGGCACCCAGGGCTGCTCTCACCTTGGGTAGGATTATCCAGGGATCTGAAACCAAGGGGTGAGATCCTGTCCAGCTGGGCGGTGTTGAAGCTCCCCAAGCTCCAAGAAAGCCAATGGTCTTCCTAAAACCCAACACTGAATCTCCCAGGAAAAGCAGGTGCAGGGGGTGGAACTGGGCCAGGGTCAGGATGCTCTTCCCCCTCACACACCCAGTGAGTCCCAGGCAGAGATAAGACCTCAAGAAAATCCCAAGTGTGAAAGTAGTCGAATTCCCTAAAAAATACGAGTATTTTCAGGTTTCTGGTTATTAAATGGATATAGTTTTTTTTCCCATCCCCATCCCTGGAAGGATTCAAGGCCAGTTTGGATGGAGCTTGGAACAACCTGGTCTTGTGGAAAGTGTCCCTGCCTATGACAGGAGGTGGAAAAAGGTGAGTGTTAAGGTCCATCCCACCCCAAACCATTCCCTGATTCTTGAGAAATATATACAAAATGTTGTAATTACGTAATTGCTTTTGCTTTCGAAGTAAAAGATGTCCTCGCAATTATTGAGAAGAAGATGCACCTTCTTGATGGGTTTTCTTCCCTGGAATATTAAAAAGTCATCTCATCTCCTGAAAACACAGGATGAAGAAATATGTTAAAAATTTCCCAATAGTCAGCCACAAAAACACAGACTATTACCAGCTAAAAAACAACATTATTCCCCCTGCGTGTTAGAATTTGACACTTCTGGGTACTGGCAGCATTTTTCAAAAGAAAATTAAAAAATAGCTGCGTCTAAGAGAAAAAAAAAAAAGGGCTCTTTGCTTTTCCTTTTCCATTCGCGAAGGGGAAAAAACCAAAAAACTCATTTTATATTCCCTTTTTTTTTTTTTTTTTTTTTACATGGGAAATGTTAAAAAGTCATCTAATCTCCTGAAACTAGCACTAATTAATGAGCAAACACAGGGGCTGGGAAGAGAAATAAAACCATAGGCTGGGCTTGCTGTGGCACAATTCAACCTTGGGACACACTGAAGGCCATAAATGACATTTCTTGGTTCTGTGCAGTTGGTAATTAACGACTTGAGAGGAAATTTGGGCGGCACAGACACACAGGCCTTTTTTTTTATAAAAAATACTCTGGCATTAGTGATTTTCTTGGGGCTGGGGCTGCATTGCTGGGAGAGCTGGAGCCCACCACGTGGAGCCCCACCACCACCTGCCCCCGTGGTCACCCTCTCGCTCCTCCACCGAGGCTTCTTGCTCTTCTTCTTCTTCTTCTCCTTCCTTTTTTTCATTTTTTTTTAATGGAGATTTTGCAGCCACACCAGCCTGTCCAGCATCTCAGGATGGGCTGGGCTGGTCTGGGCTCTTCTGGTGGCCACACAGCAGAACCCTGCCTGAGACTGACACCCTGAGAGCCACCGCCTGGCTCTGTGTTTAGTCCTGCTCTGCCTTCAGTCACCTGCATGGCCTGGAGGTCTCCCAGGTGTGTGCTGAGCCCTGGGACGAGCTGGTTCTCCTGGGTTCAGCTGGTTCTCCTGGGACGAGCTGGTTCTCCTGCGATCAGCTGGTTCTCCTGGGATGAGCTGGTTCTCCTGTGATCAGCTGGTTCTCCTGTCCCCTCGATGATGGGACGTGTGGAACAGCACATTGCCCACCACCGACCTCTGCAAGGTGCTTTGGACACCCTCTTACCATGAAATGCTTTGCAAACAAGGACCAATGTCCTCAAAGATCTCCTGCAGCTCCTGGGGAAGTCACAGGAGCCACGAGGTGCCTCCCAACACCTGAACTGCTGAGAGCAGGCGTGTTTTGCCCCAGCTGGAGCTCTGGACATGTTCATGGCATCAACCCCTGGGTGGTTTCCTGCTATGGTCACCTTGAGCAGGTACAGTGTGAGGAATTGCACCCAGGTCATTGTCTGCCAGGATGGGATGGAGTTTCCCAGCTGGGCAAAGACAGGAAAAGTTGTTCCCAGAAACTGTCCCATGAAAGTTTGGAGGCAGGAGAAGCCCAGGAGAACGTCTACACCATGGACTGAATTGACCGGCTGTGGTTGAGGAGGCTCAGCTGAAGGAGTTATTATTTTCCTGTCTGGTAATAAATAGAAGAATGGACAAAAAGCCCAATTCCCTGCATGGAGTCTGAGGAAACGACTTGGTGCTACAGTTCACTGCAGGATTTGTGGTTTGGGACCTTCTTCCAAGCTGTGAATCAACTCCCCAAACAGACCTTGGGCCACTCGTGTGGCTGTGAGGACTCCTGGGTGTCCCTGGTTTCCTTCTGGTACAAAGCGCCCTTTAGTCTCCAAACGCCCATGGGGTGGTCACTGTGTCGGGATGGTCACTGTGTCGGGGTGGTCAGTGTGTTGTGGTGGTCACTGTGTCGGGGTGGTCATTGTGTCGGGGTGGTCATTGTGTCGGGGTGGTCACTGTGTCGGGGTGGTCATTGTGGCGGGGTGGTCAGTGTGTTGTGGTGGTCACTGTGTCGGGGTGGTCATTGTGTAGGGGTGGTCATTGTGTCAGGGTGGTCACTGTGTCGGGGTGGTCAATGTGTCGGGGTGGTCACTGTGTCAGGGTGGTCACTGTGTC
>VWZG01012802.1:135768-145790 GCA_013396735.1 Grallaria varia | reverse complement strand
GGTCAGTGTGTTGTGGTGGTCAGTGTGTCGGGGTGGTCACTGTGTCGGGGTGGTCACACCTCGACCTCCTTCATGTGCTCCGTGGCTGAGAACATCACGATGGGCAAGAGCTGGACTGCGCCACCAGCTCATCCCTCTGGAACAGCCTCCCTGCTCTCTGCCTGTTTCACAGCCTTGGGAAAACCTCTCGATAGGAACCCAGCCCCTGACAAGCAGCACTGCACTCTAAATGAGATTGCCGGGCTAATGAACTTCTGAAAATTAATTGAGCGCTGTAGATATTATGAAATCTCTCTGCAGAAATCAGATCAAACTAAGATTGAGACCCATCATCAAATCATTCAGAAAATCTGCCCCTTCTCACCACCCGCTGCAGGTTTTTCCATTAGAGGTTACACAGGCTTTAAAATAATCTGCTTCATCACTGATGAGAAAATTGAATTATTTTAATCCATGTATTATTTTTAATCTATTATTTTAAGGTTTTGACAAGCAGTTAAACCACCCTGCTAATCCCTAATCCCTGGATAATCACCACCAATTTGGTCTCAGAGAATTACGGGAGGAGCCAGGAATAAAGCAGAGTGTGCACATCAGAGGAATCCTATTTAGGTTTTAAGTGATTTATTATTGTTGCTGCTGTTGTTATTGTTGTTATCATTATAATTGATAATAATATTATTATAGTTGTTGTAGTAGTAGTGATAATAATAATAATAGTAGTAGTAATAATAATAGTGCCCCTCTGGCACATCTCACAAAATCCTCTTCCCCATCTGCTCTGTGCAGAAAGTGTCGGGAGCGTGGCAAAGTCCATCACCCGAAGCAGAACAATGTTGAGAGTGAGATTAATAACATAAAAATAATTCTTCCTTTAAGAAATCCCCTCATTTGCCACACATTTTAAAGCACAGAAAGTATTCCATAACTCCCAACCGCCGGGCGAGCCTGGAATACTGTGTGCCTTTATTCCCACTTTAATAGTTATAATTAGAACCTTTCCTATACGGTTCCTATATCCACGTGTAATTCCCAAAAAATCCCTCCTGTCTTGCCCACTAAACTGATTCATTGTTACCCGGGCTGGAGTCAAACAATTCAAGTGAGAACTGGGTTTTGAAGCGGTTTTTTGGATTTGTTGGGGGTTTTTTTACACAGAAAAACTCTCTTATGTGAAATGTTCTCTCTTAGCATCAATTCTTCCCTTGCAGTGCTGCTGTTCACCCTGGAAAATCAGCATGTGCAAGGGAAAAAAGCAGAGAAAGGCTCAGCAAAATAAAGCAAAATCAGACCTGATTCGAGGGGTAAAAAGAATTCTTCCCAATTAGCAAGGAAAAAAAAAAAAAAAGATATTAGGTCAATTCCAGGCCAATGTTGGAGGTTTAGGTTTTTAAATAAGTTAAATGTGGCAGAGTCTGTCACCGTGACAAAACCAGACCTCTTGCCTCATCCCAGGCACTGAGGTATGACCAGGCTGGGTCCAGTTCTTCACTGTGCAATAATCTAAGAAAAAAACCATTTGGCTGTGATTTAAAGACAATTTTTCAAAATCCCTTGCATTTTTTTTCCTTTTTATTTCCCTCTTTTTTTTCCCTCCCCCTGACCAAACCCCAACACGCTCCTCACTCTGGATTTATGGGTCAGAAACCCTCAAACTTGTCCTGATGGATTAAGCAGAGACAAGTTGTATCGAGTAAATTAAAAATGAAATAGTTACAGCTGTGGGAACAGACTCAGGGCCAGAGGAGGTAAAAGACTCTCTACCCTCGAGGGGCCTGGAAATAATCTGGGAATCACCAATGGCATAAATAAAGGCAGCTTGAGTGTCCTGAAGGGTGGAGAGAGAATCCAACGCCTTTGGCTTTGAGGGTGGGGGTGTCTCAGTCCTTGGGTGTCCCAGGCCAGGTTGGACGGGGCTTGGAGCAACCTGGGCTGGTGGGAGGTGTCCCTGCCCATGGCAGGGGCTGCAGTGGGATGAACTTTAAGGTCCCTTCCAACCCAGACCATTCCAGGAGGCTGCTGAGCCTTCCCAGGGAAGATGTTTGGGCCAGTCGCAGAGTTAATGGAGCAGAGAAGACTGGGATGGCTGGCAATGGCACGTGGAGGGATTTTCCATCCCTCGCTCGGTGCCCATGAGATGTCTCTGCCCTGCACAGGGTGAGGATCCACTCTCTGCTCCCAGCACCACCTTCTGCCTCTGAATTATTCCTCCAAGCCACGTTTGGGGTGGAATTTGTCTCCGCAGCTGAATGTGGTCCGTGATGTGACAATCCCTTCACCCAGTGGCATCGGGAAGAGGAGGAGGAGGAGGACACACCTCCAGCAGCAGCAGCAGCAGCATCTGTGCAACTGCACTTTTCGCAGCCATAAACCTTTCAAGAGGTGGAAGTAAATCCTTCAGCCCCATCCTAGAGCTGAGCTCTGCAGCTGCAGATGGGCTGGGCGGGCAGAGGATCAGCCAGGAGAGGTGACTTTGGGGCTGATAGTGTTGGAATGTTACCGGAGCTCCCACCCGGCTGCAGAGGAGGGCAGTTCCTTGCTGGAGATCTCCTCCCAGGAGCTGGAGCCATCCTCCCAGGAGCTGGAGATCTCCTCCCAGGAGCTGGAGCCATCCTCCCAGGAGCTGGAGCCATCCTCCCAGGAGCTGGAGATCTCCTCCCAGGAGCTGGAGATCTCCTCCCAGGAGCTGGAGCCATCCTCCCAGGAGCTGGAGATCTCCTCCCAGGAGCTGGAGATCTCCTCCCAGGAGCTGGAGCCATCCTTCCCGGGCTGCCAGCAAGGAGGAGGATGGAGCAGAATGATGGAGAAGGTGCTTCTGGAGGGGGTTTGCAGAGCTGAGCCTGTGTGTGCTGGGCAGCTGCAAGCAGGGATGGTGCCCTTCTCTGCTTTCTTTCCCACACTACACCCTCCTCTCATGTCCATGAATCCTATAAATCTATTTGTGGCTGCTGAAATGGGCTGGAGGTTCAGCTTTTCGTGGCCCCGGTAGCACCTCAAAGATCCCCTTAATTTTGTACCAGAGCAAAGACTTCAAAGCACGAAGAACTCACAGCACAGCAGATGAGCGTTTTGCCTCAGGAATTACCCCCAAACTGTCCCAAATTAACGCACAGAGTGTTAATCAGCCTCTCCAGGAGGTGCCTTTGTGGCTCTGCTGTGCCCCCGGAGCTCCAGAGGGAAGCAGAGAGTGGGGATCAGGGTTTGCCCCCGATGCAGAGGGTGGGGAGCAATCCCAGGGCACTCGTGCCAGGATGGAACATCCCAGGGGCTGCCCGGGGGAGGGAGATCCCTGCGTGTCCTCTCCGGGCTCTCGGCAGTGTCCATCACCTTCCCAGCCCAGCCAGCAGCCTCCTGGGCTGGACACCGAGGGGCTGGACATCCCCCTGGGAACCCAGAGCAAGGCCGGGCTGGAAACGTGCCTGTCCTTCCACTCAAAAGCTGGTGACCCTTGTGGTGCCACTCAGGACAGCAGTGGTGGGAGGGAAGATCCCTCAGCACCATCAGGGGCTGCCCAGAAACCCAGCGAGCCACAGCACGGATCCCACGGAGTGCACAGGAGAGGAGGGGCTGGCTGATTAGTTGCAGCAGGAATAGTCTATATTTTAAACTTCCAGGGTGGGGGGACATTCATTTTTTTATTTTGTAAAACACCAGCTTTTGGAGTCATGTGACTCTCAAATTTCACTTCAACCTGAGCTGCTCCTGCTGCTCCTGTTACAGACACCAGACCTGCAATGAAAAATCCTGTAACGTTTTCAAAACCAAGCACCAAGGCACCTCATTTTCAAGCAAACCTTTATTATTATTTTCACTCATTTAGCCAATGATTTCTTCTGAAAAAGAAACAATTTCTGGAGATGCTGATAACCCTGACAGTGCTGGACTCGACCTGGACCCAGAGAAATAAAAGAGCTTTGACAGGGATTGGCTCTTCCCTCCCAGGGCAGCACCAGCTCAGCTCCAGGGCTGTTGTGCTGCCACTGCCCCCCTGATTCACTGAGCTCCCCCAAGAGTTCACACCTTAGAGCTGCCCAGGTGAAAATCGATGTATTCCCATAGGCCAGGGATGGGGGGAGGAGGCCAATATTTCTCCTGGTGTTACTGCTGCTGTTCTTACAGCTCCTGGTGCATTAACACCTTGGGAGGAGAAAGGGGAAATTAAAAGGGAAGATGAAAGGGAAAACAAAAGTAAAAGGAGAGGAAAAAGGAAGGAGAAAGGGAAAGGAAAAGAAAAGGGAAAACAAAAGGAAAATAAAAAGGAAAAGGAAGGAGAAAGGGAAAATGAAAAGGGAAAGGAAAAGAACAAGAAAAGGAAAAATGAAAAGGAAAAGGGAAAATGGAAGGTGAAAGGAAAAGGGAAAAGGAAAAGTGAAAGGAAAAAGGAAAAAAAGAAAAGGGAGGAGAAAGAGAAAATAAAAGGGAAGGTGGAAGGGGAAAGGGAAAAAAAGGAATAGGAAAAGGAAAGTGTCCTCCTGCAGCCCCCCAAGCCCCCCTGAAGGCTGGCCCAGCACAGCCCGGGCTGCAGCTCCAGCACAATGTCCTGGGCTGTGCAGCAGGACCCGACGGTGCCACAGACACCCCCCCAGCTGCATCCTGAGCCAGACGAGAACATTCATTTCACACCACAAACGGAGCTTTTCCCCCTCCAACGCTTTCTTTTAAATGGTTTCAATATAATAAACAAAGGGGACGATATTATTTCCCTGGCAAAGGCTCCAGCCAATGCACAAGCAGTTTTCAGCACCAGCACACAGAGGGGCTTTTGCAGCAGACACTGGCCAGGCAGGCCCAGATCAGCCCTAATGGCCCAGGGAGATCCAAATTCAGATCTTTCACCTTGAAGAGAAAGCTGCAATTCATGCTCTGCTCCTGTCCCCCTCAACCCTCGTTTTCCTTTTATTGCTTGCAGGGTAAAATGAAGCATCTTGGTGGTATCAAAGGAAACCTCTCTGACACTGATGTACAGCAGGGCTCCAACAAACCTCTGATTAGTTACAAATACAGCCATATTTCCTCTGTTTGATAAGCTTATTAAACTACTCTAGCCAGTGTTAATGTAGTGATAAACATCATCAAATCACAGAGTCATTAAGGTTGGAAAGGACCTCTAAGCTTCTGGAGCCCAACCATGCCAGGTCCCCACTAACCCATCCCGTAGCACCCCAAAGCACACAAGCAATTTATTTCTGTTTTTATTTATTCAGCATTAGTTTTGTGTGTTCCTTTCTGGAGCTGAAAAGATCCTGGAGTTGTTTAAGAGAGTCTCAGCACAAGTGTTTTACAGAACTAGAGATCTGTAGGCAACCCCAAAGTATGAAATCCAGAAGTCCCTGCCAGTTTTCATGGCAATGATAAACTGGAGTCTCCATCCCAGCAGTGCACTGGGAGAGCACATCAGGGAGGGAAGAGCAAGAAGTGCTGTCACTAATAACCAAGAAAAGACAGGAAGAAAAGCAAACCTGACACAAAACACAGCTGGGTCACTCCAGCAGGCAAATCTCTCCACCCAGAAGAAGCCAAGATCAATTCCTGGCCAAAATCCCTGCACCAGCACTAAGCAGGGTTTGATGAAGTGATTTTTCCTGACATCATGATGCAAGTCACTGTCGGAGGAAGGGCTGCAGCGGTGCCTGGGGACGCCGGAGCCCTTGATGAGCCAACCCACCGCAGGGCTGGTACCTGCACTCAGCTCCCCGCTGGAAAAACACGCAATTTTCCAAAGGTAAGGGAGTCTTGGGTTACTAGGAACACAAATCATTACGAGTAAAACTGCATTCCCCTTTTATTGTATTTGTTTTATTTATAATTTTATTACTTATTCCACATTTTCCATATTTTCCATGTGTTTCACGTCATTCGCGTCCGTTCAGGCCTTTACATGGAAACTTGGGCTCCTCTCCATGGCCTGACGTGTTGAAGGCTTTATAAACAGTCTTGTTTCGTTGTTTGCTCGGCCTGTTCCAGCCCAGGAGTGTTTGCCTGGCAAAGTCTGAGTGTTCTCTCACCTGGGAATGGGATGAGGAGAGGAGGGAAGAAAAGCGACCCTGAATGTGATAAGTTGTTGAAAATAAAAACCATCCAATTGTTCAAGTGCAGTTTTAACAAAAACAGCATGAGCCTCCTCTGGTCTGGGTTGTGGTTTTGATCATGTCGGGGCTTTAAGTTGTCAGAGATGGAGATTTTTCCGTGCACTGCACTCCATGTGCTGCACGTGCACGCCCGGATTTCCCACCCAACCTAAACCAGAGTTTACGGAACGCAGAGAAATTCCTCCCGGTGCTGCCACGTTCCTTCCCTGCTCCACACTTCTGGAAGGCCACATCCTGCATCTGAACGTGCAGTTAATTCCCCATGTTCCCCTCTCCTGGATGCACAGGCATCCCGTGCACAAGCATTTTCTTTGTCGCTCCCATGTGAGCCCGGTCTGCGAGCGCATGGGGAGTGCTCAGCTTTCCCCAAGGCTTGGTGGCAGCAGGGACGTTGGGTCAAAGAGCCTTGGCAAATGCGGAGCAGCATCTGCAGGGATGTGGAGCATCTTGACGGGCCCTGCTCGAGTTCAGCCTCGCCGGGCTAACAGTTGTCACTCAGCTCTCGGGCGCGGTGACACCAGCTCGGCTCTGCCTCGTCAGTCTTGCACCCTCCGTTGTGCCCTCCTCGATCCCTGAGCCTGCTCATTCCCATTCAGTGCAATCCCACCGGCACAGCCACACGTGAACCCGAAGAATCTCCCAAAAGGATGCTCGATTCCTGCAAAAAAAACCCACAAAAACCCTCCACAAGTTCACTCTGGGTTGAAAAGTGCCTTTTGAATCTCAGGAGCTCAGACAATGCAGCGTTTGCCGGCAGGGGAGGGACGAGGAGGGTGGATTAAAACATCTGGCGAGGTAATTAGATTCCCTAAAAAGTTTACACTCCAAACTGCCCCCACATAATTGATGGCACCGTTG
Organism: Grallaria varia; assembly: GCA_013396735.1. Taxonomy (NCBI): domain Eukaryota; kingdom Metazoa; phylum Chordata; class Aves; order Passeriformes; family Formicariidae; genus Grallaria; species Grallaria varia. Next base: position 138,843 of record VWZG01012802.1, on the reverse strand, counting down.
TGAGGTGTCACTTCCAGTTACGGGGCTCGGCAGCCGCGCTCTCCTCGCCGTGCCCTGGGCTCACCTTCAGGCCTGACCTGCCACGGTCCCCCATTAAACCTGCAATTACTGGGTGACTCTTAATAGCGAGGTCTTGCCTGAGAGTGGGGAAAAATGTTTCTGCAGCTCACATGCGACAATTAAAGATAATTTAAAATGTAAGTAATTGCACGGGGTTTCTGGAAACTACTGTAGAGGTCTTGTCCCAGGCAGCTGACAGGCATTGGGGGGGTATTTTGACAAGTTTTGTGCAGATTTCCATTAAATGCCAACGAGAAACTCTATTTTCTTTGGAGTCATTGGTCAGGAAATGGAGATTGTGAAAGGTCAGGCCTGGACGATCCGGGCAGGGATGGAGGTGTTATTCAAGTTGTGATCCGTGGGGGCATCCAGTTCCAATATAAATCCTTGGGCTGTTTGATTCTGGCTTTCTCTCTGAGCAGCAGGCAGGTAGGGACTGATGCACAGGAAAGAGCTTCTGTTGAGTTACTGTCACTCCTGCAGAGATGCCGGGCAAGGTGAGACTCACCAAACTTTGGAATCTTAGAATATGTTGAGCTGGAATGGACCCATAAGGGTTATCAAGCCCAACTGTCCATCTGCTCCCTGGAACCATCCAAAAACCTGGTGAGTCTGAGTCGAGAGACCCGGAAGCACCAAAAGGGTTGGTTGGATCTCCAACCCCATCCCAAGCATTGCACTCCAACCACTCAGTCTGCAAAACCAGACTGGGAACTGCAGCTCCCCCGAGGCTTCCGCGGGGTCAGCGAAGTGCGAACGTTGCGCAGAGACTTCCCCAGGTTCAGCAGCCCCTGAGAGAGTTTTGTACCACGAAAACAGACTGTGGGACGGGTTTGGATTGGGCCACGTGGTCCCAGAGATAACGAGCCATCTGTGAGCGCCGTCACACGTGGCCTTTCCTCTCTCCCTTTTGTCTCCACCACTTCTCTTCTCGGCCCTCTTCAGCCTGACCTACATTTGAGCAGCCCCGCGAGCACCAGCAGGGCACAGAGCAGGGCTAAACATGCAATCAGTTCCCTCGTGCTAACGAAGAGCGAGCCCATCCACATCAGAGGGAAACCAGACGAGAGGGAATGGGATGATCCATACGATGGAAAAGGACCTGTAAGGAAAATAATCATCTTCTGCCACGTTTGGCTGATTTAGGCTCCTCTCACAGTTAGTGGGACTTCTGCTCCTAAATCATTTGTGGCTGGGTTTAAAACATGTTTGTTGTCACAATATACAGAAAGAAAACTGTACAACGTTTAGAAATTGTGCTATAATTTTCTTTTCCATCGCTGGATTTCTAAGTTGCATTCAAAATTTAGAGCTTATACTTCTGTATGGTTGATGCTTTCAGCTTGTGCTGCTGCAGAATGAAATTAAATGTATTTATAAGCATTGCAGGATCAGGAGATCTGAAAGATTTACCCTTTGTATAACTTTATACAGGACAAAATACTTACAGGAAATAAAAGCTGGGACAGACTTGCCCTCGTTCTTGCTTTCAAGTGGCTGCCTCTGCCTGCAATGGTTCAGATGCATTGGTAACACCATGGCAGCTTACCACAAAAACAACATTGTGGGGCTTCCTAAAAACCAGAAAATTAAATTAAATATTAAAAAAAAAAAGAAAAAAAAGAAAGAAATTAAACATTTCTCTGAGGCAAATACAGTGAAATGCAAACTTAAAGTGTGTGATGACAAGAATTGTATCAAAGTTTTAAATAATTTTTCTTCCTTTCTAAAATGAAATTATCCCCAATAAGAATATGCTTGAGACTTTGGTCTTTATATTTATTCCAATGTGGTGCTTTTAATGAGGGATTCCAAGAGAAATTACCCTTAAAATGTAAAGATTGCTGCAGATCTTATTTTATCACAACTCCAGCATCACCCTGGCTGGATGTTCATGGACGAGCCGCAACGACAGGAACTGGTTTGGGGGGTTGGTTTTTGCGACCCAGAATCGTCTGGATTGGGGACTTTGTTATAAATTCCCAGTCATGGATGTGCTCAGACACAAGAGGACACGTGTTGTGGTGACCCAGACAGTGGGCCCAGGGGCTGAGTGGCACCGAGCGGAGCCAGGCGCTGCGGGAAACACTCCGGAGGTTTCCTGGTGCCTCTCCAAGCTGCCAGAGGAGGTTTATATTAACATCACATGGCTGTCTCCAGCTGCATTTGTCAGCACAGCCCATTTGGAGACCTTGCCATCTTGGCCTGCACAAGGAACAGGAGAGGGGAAATAAAAAGAGCCACCAAAAAAAAAAAAAAAAACCCACAAAANAAAAAAAAAACCAAAAAAAAAAAAAAAAAAAAAAAAAACCCACAAAAAAACCCAAAAAACAACACAAAAAAACCCAACCAAAAAAAAACAACCAATAAATATTCACATTTTCTCCCCGGCATCTTCATTGGTGACGCTCTCCAAGCCAGGCTCCTCTGCCCCTGTGTGTGCAGAACCCTCGTGGGGCAGCTTGTGAAATGATTTTTAACACACAGGAAAGTAACACACCATAGAAAGCTGGCAATGAGTTTGGCTCAAGTAGCCAAGTTGGGCATGGAAAAAAAAAAAAAAAAGACAATAAAAGGTAATTTCTAGCCAAGTTTTAAGTGAGTATACAATATATACATTTTTCCTCCTGCTCTTTGCCTTAGTTATTGGCCAACTTGGCTAGGAGCTTATGGAAAACACTGAAGTGGATTTATTATAATTGGAGTGTTTTTTTCTCTTTTTTCACCAAGCAAAAGTTCTTATAAGAAATACTTGAATTGTGGCAAAGGAGTAACACAGACAGGTTTTTAAGGATGCACCATCTCAAAAAAAACCCCTCTTTTCTACACTATTCTTTCAATAAGGCCACTTCCTGAGTGTCAGTGATCTAACACTGCTGCTATTTAACATTTCTCCAATCCTTTATAATAAAAGTATGTCATAAAGTGGAAAATTACCGGCGCCGATCACATTTCCAAGCAGGTTAATTTAGCAGCGAGCGCCGTAAGTCAATTAGGATAATAAACCTGCTGGGG
>VWZG01012802.1:95160-135737 GCA_013396735.1 Grallaria varia | reverse complement strand
TATTCTATTTTTTTTTTTTTGGAAAGGCAGAGGTTTTTTTTTAAAAAAATCAATTAAAAGGAAATACGGGATTTTTTTTTCCCTGCCTCTGAGATATCAACTGGAGGTATCTTCCTCACTTTCTGAAGGCTCTGGGTTTTTTCTCTGGAGGGTTAGAGAACTTTTGTGACACTTGACCAACTTGCAGCAGCCCCAAAGTCTTTGAGATCTGGACCAGGTAGTGCAGAGAAAGCTGCATGAGCAGCAGCCTCTGAAACATCCAAATGATCCCGGGATATTTTGATGCAGGACACGGATTCTGGATGCAAGATGACAAAAGTTTTGAAAGGCTGACCCCCTCCATGAGACAGAAAAGGAGCTGGGCATGACAATGAAAGGAAAAAAAGGAAAAAATGGGTCTGAAATGAAAAGTGAAAAGAAACAGGAACCACAAGCCTGAGATTAACAATAAGTTTATAAGCTGCAGGTTTGGGCTGTGTTTAAGCAAGAACAACAGTTTCCTCTCTGCTTTTTGTCAATTAGAGGCAATTCCTTTTTAAATGGGGCAGATAATACATTTTCCCATATTCTCTTGGAAACATCCTTCCAAGCTGTAGGACTTTTTTTTACAAGTCAAAAGTTTGCCAGAGGCATTTAACTCCTTGCAATTTTCTTTTGTCATTTCACAAAATAAGAATCTAAAGTCTTAAGAAAAAATGATCCATTCCTATTTATGCTACTGGAGCTGCAGCAATGGAAAATGTAAAATATATTCTGTTCGGAGAGATCAGGGGTTTTTAGCAGAGAATATTCAGTGGAATCGTGCAGAGGGTGTTTCCCCCCAGGGACACCTCAGGGCAGAGCTCTACGAGTGCCCTCCAAGCCCATGTTGGTTGGAGCACAAATGGGAATGGGTTGGGAGTGGAAAGCCTTGCCCAGCCCGCTGTCAGGACTGTTACGTGGGAACTGTTGGGCATCTCCATGCATGGATTTGGCTCCTCCTGGATGGAACATCCAGCCCTGTGGGCAGCCTCCCTGCCAGCTCTTTACCTGTGCTCCTGGGGGGTTCGCAGCCCGACCAGCCTTGGCAAGCTCGGCGTGGGCGACGCCGGTGTGGCCACCCCTAATTGCACCCCTGGGGAAGGACTGACATGACCTGAGGAATCCGGTGCCCCAGAGGACCATTCCACGCCGCTGGGATGGTGTTTGTCAGCTGGCAGGGCAGGCTCTGCTCCGCGGGACAGTCGGATGGAAAGTAAACACGGTGAGTAACTCCAGAGTCACGCTGGATGAGGCTTGTAGGGACTCGACTGGTGACACACGCAGGGGAGGGCTGGCTGATGCCACCAGATGCCTCAAGGGATCGTCTCTGCTGAGGGACTGACGATGCTTCACTTCATGAGGTCACATGGGCAAACACCCACAGGTGAGACCATGGGAACATCATCCAAGAATCCAGTTATCGCCGGGTCTTCGTCATCCTCATCGCCTGGAAAACACCCCCAGAGAGCTGTTACGGTGCCCTCAGCATTTCACAGGGCACCCCTAAGGAGGCTGTCAAAGCTGGGCATAAAACTGCCCTAAAAACCAGGGTATTGTGGCCTCGCTCGTGCTTTTACCTGGTTATTGTATGTCATGTTCAGGTTTTAACTGATGTGCATTAGAGGGAGTGGTTAAAGTGAAGTTGCTAAAAACATCTAATGGTTGGAAAAACATTTGACAGTCAGACTTGATAATTTTAAAGGTCTTTTCCAGCCTTAACAACTCTATCTTCCAGTCTTCCACATGGACCTTCTTGGAGAGAGTCCACCTGCTTGCTAATCTTCGGGTTGATAGAGCACTAAGTCTCACCCAAGTGTGAGACCCTCAAAGCATCAGTGGGACATCCCACCCGGCCAAAGAACCTGGAGGTTTCCAGCCTTTATGAGTCATTGTCACCATCTCAAGCAACATTAGTAGGAAATTGCCTTAGGACACTGTCATTCCAGTTTGAAGGGACTCGTTGTCAGTGCAGTGACTGTGCCCTTTTTATGAACTCAGGCTGGGTTAGATCTGAAGGCAAGACCACCAATTTTAGCACTTATGAACTGGCCAGCAGAGCTGAAAAAATGAAGGTCTGATCAACACCAGGAACTGGAAGCTGCTTCAAAGTTGCTGCACATCTTTGTGCCCAGTCTTGGCCAGTGACAAATGAAAAAGGATGGACCAAGATTAGCTGAGGACAAAAAGTAATTAAACATCTACATACCAATGTAATTACAAAGAGGTGAGTGACTAAATCCCATTACTGATCTGGAGCTAAACCTGTTAGCAGGATACAGCGGATTGCAAATAGATACACACACCTTTGCCAGTGGGTTACACAACTTTACACGCCTCCAGCTCCCGAGAACGTGACATTTCCAGGCCTGGCTGGTGCTCCCATGGTCTGATGGCATCAGCTTTGTTCCAGACAGTGAAAGTAGCAGGGCCTGGAAGTTTCCCATGCAGGAATGAGACTGATCCATGCGTCATCCCAAAGTCCTCCTCCACGCGTGTCATTGCAAGACGTGTCACTAAATTTAGTCCTTGCAAATGAGCTTGCAGGCAGAAACCACAGCTTTCACTAACGAGTAGGTGTTCATTAGGAAGGATGCTGGGCCACTTTCTCCCAGCTTGTCCTCCTTGACGTGAAGTTTCCACCTTCTTCACCCCAGAGATGAGCTTGGATTGGGTGTGAGGAAAGCAAGATGCAGTGAGAAGGCAAGTTCCCTTTCCTTCCCCTTCACCATCAGCCATTTACCAGCTTCGTGTCAAGAATTAGATGCCAACATGACCTTCTGCAAGAGCTTTTTTGCCCTGGATGCTGAAGTCCTCTGGGATATATGAAAATGGAAGGTCTATGATGCTGTGACCAGCACCGGGTCAGCTTTGGACAGGGGTCACTATTTTAAGTATTTAGTTATCCCAGATTCCAGTATCCCAGTCATTAGGCAGATGGTGACAAAGTCCATGGAGAGTCTAAAGTCTGGATGGAGGAAAGAGGCAAAGGGACAGGCAGAGAGCTGTTGTTCCCATAATGAAAGTTTGCTGTCCCATCCTTTCCCAGTTGGAGGCTGCCCCGTGCTGGTGAAAGGTAGGGATGGTGGCCTTTTAGGATCCAGAGCCAGGGCACTTCAGAAGTCACGAGACATCCCCGATGCAGGCAGAGATGGGGTGGACAGCACAGAGCTCCCTCCAAGGGTGTTCCCATTCCCAGCCCTGTGACAGCCCCACCACTCCGGGCTATTGACTCACTGGGACAGCTCAGGATGAGCAACCTCAGCACCCTCTGAGCAGAAACCTATTGGTGTCTCCCAAACAAACAGAGAAGCTTTGGGGAGGCAAAATGAACAACTGCTGTGGCTTCACTCCAAGAAGTGACTGCGAGGAGGTGATGGTCCACCCTCTCTCACCAGCTGAGGGGATAAACCCACCTCACCCAAAACCTGTGCACAAACAGCACTGCTCCAACCACAGCAAAGGCTGGCTGAGATCCCCGAGCAGCTGAAAGCAACTTGAGACCTGGCCAGCACAAGCAGAGCATTTTGTTGTTGTTTTCTAAAATGATATTCATCAAGGCCAGGGGATGGGCAAAGTTCCCCTCTCTACCTCAGGCCAAGGTGCTCCTCTGCAATTCCTAATACCAAAAGGGAGGGGAGGGAATAAGAAAACCTCAGAAAATAAAACTTATTTGGCACTGCTGATTAAAACCAGTTTGTGCTTCATTGTGAAAATCTGGGTTTGCTCAAGGTTTGTGCAGTTCTGGTCCCTTCCATCCACATAAGGTTTGTTTTAATGACCATGGAGTTATATGAATCTATTAATTTTTTTCCTGAAGGTTTCATAATAACAATGCCTGTTTTTTTCATGCAGCACTTTACAGCCACGTGTCTGGAAATGCATTGCAAATGGGCAATTAGTGTCAGCCCTGTGCTGAAGATGGAGAAACTCGAGTGGAATCCAGGCAAGATAATTCCTAAATAGCAATGCCAAAATCAGGCTTTTAGTTCGATCTTCAAACAATCGGAGTTGGAGCCTGAAAAAAAACCTCTGCAAGACAATTCAGGCAGCACAAACACAAAGCATTTCATCAAGTGGAAGGGGAAGGGCTGGCATGGGAATGACCAACACTGGAAGGACCACTGGTCACTGGGAGAGCCTGGCATGGCGTGTCCTGTGCCCAAGGGGTCCCTGCTCATCTGCCCTTCCAGAAATGCCTGGATGGTGTTTCTGAGCCACTGCTCATGGATGGACCACCCAAAAGGAGCCCCCAGGAGCCACAGAGAAGGCCTGGAGGGGATGCCAGGCACGAGGGCTGGGTGATGGGAGCCAGGCAGGAGGAGGAAAAGGTCCAGGCTGGCCCCAGCCCCCCGTGGTATTTCAGTGATCTGCTGATCCCAAAAACCTGCCCATAGATCATCCCACAGGAGCAACACGTGGATCCAATTCTCTCATGCCAGACCTCGCTGCGCTGGGATCCACATAAATCCCGGAGCCCTGACACCAGCCTTTTCATCACTGGGCTGGAGAGTGGAGGCAGGAGGAGAGGAGGGAGGGTGGGCTGGGTGGAGATGGGTCTGGCAGCAGGCACAGCTCCTCTTTGCTCCTCAATAACCCGCTCCCTGTTTCAGCCATCAGCTGATACCATGTGCGTCCCATTTCCCTGCCCTGCCCACATCTGAGCGAGATGGCAGATGAAGCCACCCTGCCATCTGAGGCGTGTGTGCAACTGCTCTTGATTAAAGCAATGAAAACCCTCCTGATGGAAGGCACGAGGGGCTCAGAGGACTCCCCACCCCACCCCAAAGGTGCCTCTGGATGGGGCTCTGGAGTGAACATCCCTGAGCTGCCTTCAGGGTTATGGACCAGCTTCTCTCCTGGGTTTCACTGCCACCGGGAAATTCCTGACTTTTAATTACTCTCCCAGCTCACTTTATCAACTTACATAAATATTAAATATATTAAATCACTTCAGTTGTATTAGGAACAAATTCATGCATTTGGACATTTATTTTTTTTAGCAGGAGAAAGTATTTCATCCAACATATCTTTCTGTGTGAGAAACCAGGAGTTTTGTTGGGGTTTTGTTTTGTTGGGGTTTTGTTTTGTTGTTGGGGTTTTTTGTTGTTTAAAAGAATGGAAACTAAAGCCAGAAAATCTGCAATTTGAAAATCAGAAGGAAGGGATCAATGAAGCAAAAATTCTCCCCCTTCCTTTTGGGGTGGGAATTAATAGGTGTTATTTGGGGCCTGATCAAGTAAAATAACAGAGAATGCATAACCATACTGGGAGCATTTCCAGCATCTGATATTTTTAATATAAGAAGGTAAAAAGCCCAAAATGGACCCTTAAGAAGATCTGTATTTCCATAGAATTTCTGTCCTACCTGTGTCAGCCTTGCTGCAGGGAGTGCCATCCCTGGGTTTGCAGCACAGCAGAGTGTTGAAATCACATAGTTCAAATCAGTTGGAATGTCAAGGAGGGAGGGAAAGAGCAGGAGAGGAAGAGGAGTCATGTCTGCTGAGCCTGGACAAACACTTCACCTCCAATGCTCCCAGCACGTCAGGTGGCTCTTGCTTCTTGTGAGTCTTTGAAGTCTCTCCTTCCTAAACAGGGAAAGACATTTAATCCAGGGCAGAGCTCAGGACCAGTTTTGTCCCAAAATCACCTCCCAGCACCATCAATAGCTTTTTTCCTTCACACATTCATTTACCTGCCCATTCACTTGAGGGGATGACAGCCTAAATTTCCAGCCTTCCTCCTCCATGGCCACCCATCAGGTCCTCCAGAGGTTTTCTGTGGTTCAAGCAGCTTTGCTGTGGGATCAGACTGAGGGGAGGGTGTTGCCTCCCATCCTCGTGCCAGGGCTCTGGGGCTCATCCTGCACCTTGGGAAGGTGCCCGAGTTCCACCTGGAGGAGCAGCCGTTGCCAAACCCTATGGTTTGGAATGAACCTGCACCTAATCTCAATTAATTCAGTTAGAGAGCAGGTCCTCTGGAGCTGCCACTGATCAAAGCTTACGAGAAGTGAAGAGCAAATTAAAATTTAGAAGAGAAATACAAAGCAGAAAGATACTGAGAGAGAAAGAGATGGTGAATGGCAAGAAGGGAGTTAATGAGAGCCAGAAACACAAGTTGGAGAAATGTTGATTTTATTTAGCATTAATTGCAGGAAAGAGCCTATAAAGTGTGGTAAAAAATTATTAAGTACCACTATGCAATGCCAGCTTTGTGCCAGCCAGGCCCACGAAACAGGTGTATTATTCCTAGTTCCCAAGGCATAAATAAATAATTGCTTTTCCACATCTTTTTTTATGATGGCATTTCATTATTTTTTACTGCCATATTGTTACAGCTCCAATTCCTCCAGAGCAGGTTTGGAGATCAGCGGGCGAGGGAACATGTGTGAGTGTGTGTGTGTGTGTGTGTGTGTGTGTGTGTGTGTGTGTGTGTGTGTGTGTGTGCAGGGATGTGTTCGTGGGCTGGCACGTGGGTGCTGGGACAGGGTGAGGGCTCTCAGGTGGCACCTGAAACCAGCTGGTCATCCAGCCCTGAGGGAGGGATTGCCGTGGGACAGGATATTTTGGGGGATATGAGCCCACTCCAAGCACTGGTGTCATCTCAGCCCAGTCAGGGACACAGAGCTGGGTTTCTGTCACTCCTGTTGGCATGTCCTGAGATCAGAAAAGGGAAATAAAACCTGTGTTCTGCCCACTCATGATCTGCCCATATGCTCTTCCCAGCATTGTTACATCCAACACTGCCTGAGTTAAGAACAACAAGGACAGATCACATTTTATCCTGAGCAATGTTTATACCAGCATTTTTGGGCTTGTTTTGAATCAAGCCTCTCACTTCTCAGGAGGAGGCTCAGCGGGGAGATGAGCACTGGATGCATTTTCCTTGCAGGCTCTTGCTTCAGACGAGGCCACCAAAGACGCCGGGGGAAGCAACGACTCCCGGGTAATGCCCCGCTCCAAGCTGTGACCTGGAACCGTGGGCTCTGCAAATATGCATAAATCTTCAGCTCCCATCCAAATCACTGCAAGGTTCAGTGAGAACAGCAAAACTGCCAGTGAATCCCAGCTAAGCCTTAACGCAGCTCCGGGGTGATTTATGAGCTCAGGTGGAAACCAGGAAACACCACGGCTTTGGCCCCAACCGCCAGGGTGGTTGGCTTTGGTGCTGAAAAACTGGCACGGCCAGAACACAGCCCAAAACCACCCCAACAACGCCTGTTTGCCCATCAAAATAGTATCACAGACAGGAGGAAACACAACTATTTACCCCTACTTAAAACAGAAAAGAGGAAAGAGAGAACACTTCAGCCCCAGCAACCCCATTTTCCAGGGAAGAATGGATGTTGTATCAGCAGGGAGAGATGCTTCTGTTGTTGGCAAAGCTCCCCTCAGCCAGAAGCAGGGATCATTATCTCTATGGAGCATTAATGAGGCCTTTCTTTCTCCTTTCTCTGACCCCTCATTACCTATCCATATATTAGCCTGGAAAACAAAGAGCCGTGAGAACAATTAGCATAAGATCCCAGGTGATGAGACCAAGGAGACTTTTGACCAGCCTGGGTACCACCTCTGCATATCCCCAGGAACCCCCACGCCACCGTTATCCTTCAGGCTGGGAATTTGGAGTCTCCTTAATGAGTTCAGCTGAGAAGCTGGTGGGTGAGGGAGGGGATTTCTGCACCACGTAGAGCCACGAAGGGCTGCTCAGCTCCCAGCCTGGGCTCACAGCTGTAACATCTGTACCCCGTCCCGGTGCCAAGTTCCTCCTTTTTCCAACACTCGCCCCGCTCCATGTGAGTGTAAATCTCCAAAGGGAAACTCTGCCTCATGGTCTGCCCTAGAAGGTGATCCCGGGCCATGTGTTGGAGCCACCCCTGCTCCAGCCCAGCCTCCCCTCTGCGGGGCACTGCGACCCACAGGCAGCCCCCGGCCAATAAACCCCAGCACAGACAGTTTGCAACACCCCGTGGGTTTTCTGAGTGGGGAGTGACGTGAGAAATGGGTCACTGGGCGTCCTGGGGGACTGAGGAAGGTGACATCATGTGTGCCCAGGCTGGTGCCAAGGGGCATGAGCCGAGTCAGGACAGGGAGACCAAGGGAAACTGGGGCGCCAGGGATGGGATAAACCGAATTTCCCCTTCCCAGCTGAACAGCACCAGAATCACAAACTCTCATTGCTACTTGCAAGTGTTTCACTCAACGGTTTTCTTGCATTCATCAAAACATCACAACAGCAAAGGTGAAAAACCAAATCACAGAATCATTTTGGTTGGAAAAGACCTTTAAGATCATGGGGTCCAACCATTAACCAGCACTGCCAGGGCCACCATTAAACCATGTCCCCAAGTGCCACAGCTACACATCTCTTAAATCCCTCCAGGGATGTTGATTCCACCACTTCCCTGGGCAGCCACAGCTCGAATCTTGTAGCTGGCACCAGGCTACTAAAGGTGATATTGCAGCATTTTTCACGGGTTTTGAGGGTATCACCACATAAGGACCCAGAGAGGTATCACCTAAAGCTGAAGGCAGGCTTTTCCTAACTCTCCCCATCCCTGCTGGGCATTGTGGATTAGCTGGAGATGCTCAGGAAAACATCCCCGATGCTGAATGGGTTTAATTCACCACAGAAGTAAGAAATGAATCACTTTACCTTTATACCACATTGATTTCTGCAGGCACACAGGACCTAAGGCAGTCTCCTGATCTTTAATGGCTATTTCTCATCCCCGAGAGGGCAAGTGTGACATGGACACAGAAGTCACGGAAAAGCTGCCTGACCCCAGATCTCTCTGTTAAAGCCTAACATGTCTGTCCCAGCCCAATCAAGCTGTTTCATGAGATGAATATTGTCCAAAACCAAAAACCCGCAGCGTTCATTCCTCCTCCCTATCAGAGCAAACACGGAGAGATCCCCAGCTCTCCTCAGAGGAAAAAGCAAACCTGCACTGAAAGGGTTTCTGCAGGACCTACCTTGTAAAAGAAACGAGATTAGTAACAAGGGTTTTGCCTCTTTTCTTTTTTTTTTTAATTTCAAGTGAAAGAAAGAGTGTGATGAGGACCTAGGAGTCTGTCTGCCATGGAATATTCCTGCAGTACACGAGGCTGTGGTTTATTTTACTAGTGGTGACTAGTTCAAGCCACATTTAGTCAATAAATATGAGATATGAGGTCACTCCGCCATTGAGCTGTTACCCTGTCTACATATTTCACAGCTGGGTAGTAACCTTTTAACTGGCGTCTGCCTCGGTGGGGAGTCTCCATAAAAAAAGAGCCAGGATCCATTGGTCGTGGTGGGGGATCAAGGCGATTGCTGAGCAGCCTGAGTGGGAGAAAGGGAGAGCTCAGGGCTCTGCCTTTCCCTTTCTTTCCCTGCTTTTCCAGTGGCACAGCATCCAGCCGAAGCTGGACGCTCCCAGCTGCCCCCCAGATACCAGGCAGTGAAGCAGCACATCCCACATCCCAGAGATCCCCCAAAGTTTCCCCACCTTCCCTATAGAATTGGGTCAAAAGACAAACTTGATCCAGCTTTCAGCTGTGCAGAACAAACCTACCAAGTCGAGCATTTCCCAGGATTGGTTTCTCCTTTTCTACATAAAGCAGACTTCTTTAAAAGGTTAATTCTCCTTTTCCCAAGTCTGCATCTTCTCCCCACTGCCTTTGCTTTGCTTTAGGATGAGGAGGACACTTCCCTGGTTTCTGAGCTGGTAACTAAGTCTGGTTAAGATGGAGCATCTCCAAGTCCTACATCAAACCTTCACCCCATGCGAGCAAACTTTCCGTGATGGTCCCAAATATAACTGGGAACAGACAGTGCACCCCCGGCCCTGCCCCTGCCTTCATTTGAAACCTCCAAGGTGTTATTCTTGCAGCACTACCTTGTGCCCACCCTGCTCCATCCGAGGCCTCCAGGGGTGGTGGCAGCCATCCACGAGCAAGTGCTGAGTGTGAGAAGGAGCATGGGCCAAGTCCCCTGGCATGGCTCCAGAGAGGTGTTCAGGTCCCAGGCAGAGCTGGGATGGATGAGTGGATATGGGGAGAAGTGTCAGCGAGGAGAAAGTAAAGCCAAGAGGGAGCAGGCTCGGCAGGGACCCAGCTGTGGGGCTCTATTGCTTTACACCAGCTTTACACCCATCGTGCCGGGGTAGCAGGACCTCTGCTGGCCTCATCCTGCCCTGGGAACTCCTGTACCTGCAGCCACCAAGAGCAAAGCCAGGGCAGGGGGAGGCGAGGGGCAGCTGAGCCCGCTCTGCAGAGCAGGGTGCTGGGCAGTGCCTCCCAAGCAGTGCCCACAGTTGCCAGGGCGAGAGCCCAGTGCTGCTGGCAGGGCCCTGGCAGTGGCTGTGGTGGGCACTCCTGCCCTCTGGCACGCCGGCAATCCCAGCCTGGCTCTCCCTCCTGGATGCCAGGGCTCAGCACCAGCACAGCGCCAGGAGACGGGGCTGACTCCTCCCAGCTCAGCTGGAGCCTCCAAACTCAGAACCTCTTCTGTCAGCTGCCTTTTATAGGGCTATAAAACCACAAGTTCACCTACGAGTCTGTCAGACACTGGCCAGCATCAGCCTCTGCCACCTCCATCCCACCTCCCTGGCTCCCACACACGGGTGGTCCCTGCTCCCTCCATCTCCAGAACCACCACCTGAGGACCCCTCAGATGGACCAGTGGACTTGGAAAGATGGAATTGCAGCAATGCCAGGAAAAATGGAATTGCAGCAATGCCAGTTCAGACGGACGTGCCTGAGCAAAACAGGTACAAGCGATGCAATGAAATCCCCTTATTTGGAGCCCCCCATCCCAATGATGCTCCGTGGCATAAACCACCCCAGCACCACCAGCAGGGGCTGCACTGGACACCCACCCACCAGAGCTCCACGCCACAGCCCCTCGTGGCAGGTGGGGACCAGGGGGCTGTGCCACACACCACTATCAGACACCACTAATAATGGGGACACTTGTAGTGCTGGGCCCAGCGCCAAAACAACACGAAACAACCCTGCACCCACCCACTGAGAACACCGAGTGTGTCACCCTCCTCTGTGTCATGTGGGTAAAAATATCTCTACCAGCGGCCTTTCCTTCCCCCCACCCCCTTTTCTTATTTATTTATATTTTTGAATGCCCAACTTGGCAAGGTGGAAAAAGTTTGCATCAGAGCCAGAGCTGAGGATGGTGACGAGTGTCTGCCTGTTTTACACTAAATGGGAGGAAAAGGAGGGGAAAAAAGCAAGTTTGCAATTACATGTTCTCTGCTGAGAGGTGTGGCCACTGGCACGACCTGGGCTCAGCCTAAACCACACAGGCAGATGCCCAGGGAGATGGTTCCGTGGCCAGTGGAAACACACAAACAGGGGCAGCTGCAGCTGAGATTTTATGGGAGCAAAGGGATTCGAAGCTCATTGACAGGCTAAAGAAGACTTTGGTCCTCCTGAGGGCTTCCACTCCGTGTTGGTGGCTGTGCCCAAAGCTGTGGGAGAAGGTGGCAGCCCCTGGTGACAGCGCTCAGTGCCCATCCAGATCCATGGGCAGGTGCTCCAGGAGCTCAGGGTCCCACCGCAGAGGGGACCACCCTCACCAGCAGGTCCTGCACCCACCTCAACTGGACCACACCGAGGTCCATCCCCTGCACAGACACTTTTCCTACCCTTGTGCTGGCTGCAATTCTTTTTTCTTTTTTTCTTTTGTCCCAAAAATCAGCATTGAGGTTCTATTTAAATCATCAATGCACAGTTAGCTCCCAGCCTAAGGCATCCCCAAACAAGGCAGCTGGGAGAGAGACTTATTTGGAGAACAGCCAAGAGCAAACAGGTCAAATAATGGGTCAAATCACAGGCATAAGGGGAATTTTGCCAGTTGAGGACCAGGGCTGAAGGAATCAGCAGGCTGGGAAACAGTGGAAGTGCAGGAGAGAGAAACAAAACTTCTTGGTAAAATAAAGGATGAATCCCTCCATGTTCACCTTGTTTTACCTACCAAAAATCACTTCAAATTTACAATTGAAAAGGCCAATTGCATTTTAACAGGTCTCTCTTCACCCTGGAGACAGGATGAGTGGGAGCAGAGCAGTGCAGGTGCATGCAGCTGGGGACACTTCATTCCTATTCCCTTGGAATTCCTTGCCCTTCTGGGGCAAACTGTTCCCTCCTAAACCAGCACGCAGTGGCTTGTGTTTCTAGATGTTGTATTTAATTGTCTTTCATAAACCTTCCCAGAATTAGTCGCCCATTTTTTTTTTTCATCTTTTCCTTTTGCACAAGTTTCTGGATTCCCAGAAAATCTGGCCTTCCTCCCTTCCTTCATCTCCTGCCTCAGCCATTCAGGCTTCACCTCATCACACCATCATTCCCACAGACACTGATGGCCCAGGTACAAGAATGTCCTTTCCTCTGCTGATGTAGAAAACACACTTGAAATTAATGGCTTAAACTGTCCCAGCTCCAATTATCACATTTTGCTGTGTTGGGTTTTGAGGTTTGGTGGGGTTTTTTTTCAATCAGACAAAAGCAGAGCCACACACCAACCATCTCAAAGCACGTCCGTGACACCGGGGCACTCGTGTCACTGCGTGGGACGTGCCAAGCCACAGCGGGTGTGACACAGCCACAGCTGCACTCCTGTGGAAACCCATCCCTGACCCCTCCAGAGCTGTGGCTGGAGCCCAGCTCCACAGAACACTGACATTCTCAAAGTCAACAGCACTTTGTCTTGCCCAACGAGGCGTAAAACATCAAGAGCCGGACAGTTTTGTTCCTGTCATCTCTTCAGTCTAATTTAATCCTGCAGAAAAAAAAAATGGGTTTGGAGATATTTTTGATTCTTTTTCCAGGATGGGGAAAGGATAATAACAATGCAATGGGAGGCCCTGAGCTTAAAACCTCTCCCTGAAATTTTATTTTTCCCCTCCGTGCTTTCCTCCACAACAGCAGGCTGAGACACCAAATCCAAGTGCTGGCTCAACCTCGGGTGCTGCAGGGTAGGAAAAAGCCAATGGAGTGGTGTCTCCAATTGCCGTGCTGTGGCTTTGGGAGGCTCAGCAGCCGAGCTAATTTGGTGCCGTTTCCTGTTTTTCTGTAGAGATAGAAGGAGAGAAGGAGATGAAGCTGAGCTGCCTGAGCTTGGGCTAAAAGGCTCAGTGTAACATGCCCAGAGCCCCAGGCCTGTGGTTAATACCAAGCCCAAAGCAGTTTGTTAACAGTTGGACTCGGTGAGCTCAGAGGTCTTTTCCAACCCTAATGATTCTGTGATTCTGCTCTGAGGCAACAGATGCACAAACCACCATCTGGCTCTCACAGCTGGAAGCCAAAGGATGGGCTTTGATCCCATTGCTTGGCAGCAATTTGGTTTTACAGCACCAACCACGTGTGATCGGCCAGCTCGAAGCTTCTCAGAGTCCCTTCCGCTGCTCAGTGGTCATCACTGGTGTCCCTCAGCTCAGAAACCACTGCCCCTGCAATGTTTAAGTCTCACCCGTGAGCATGAACTTCATTGTTGTTCTCCAGGTACAACAATGACATCCATACACAAACCCCTCAAAGTCTCTGCCAAACACACACAAACCCAAGTGTGTGTATAAACATAAATGTAAGTCTGTAGCCTGTGTGTGCACAGATTCATGTTTAAAAAATATATAACATACACATATGTTGGATGCACTGTGAAGAGAGTGATTCCCAGGTCAGTACTGTGCAGGATCCTGGCGGGGATGGCGAGGGATGGATCCTAAAGATGTGCCTCATCATCCACGCCAGGCAGGGGTTTCACCACGGCTGGCTGGTCCCATCACTTGCACCACATCCACCCTCTCAGATGATGTGATGCTGCAGCCAGAGACTTCAAAAAGGACAGGGTTATGGTCTAATTGGATTTCTGGTCTCAATTAGAGCAGAAGGGAGACCAACTGCAAAGCTGACAGGGAAAGCTCCGACCATCTGGAACAACAAGTGGGTCATTTACAGTGTACCCACCCAGGAGAGAGCAAGGAGGACACAAGCCTTCCTCCTGAGGTCAGCAGAACCCACCTGCACCTAAATGAGCAGGATCACTAAGGATGGAATATAATCCAATGTTGCCTCTCTTACCCACAGCATCACAGGATGGGGACAGGGACAGTATCTGAGGAGCAGGTTCAGCAGGTGATCTCTGTGTCCTTCCTCCTCCTGACCACAGGCTGGGCTGCGGGAGACAAGCAGGACTGGAGGGGCAGAACCCCTGGAGTCACTGGAGAAACCTCAGGAAACTCAAATCACTTTCGCCTTGAAATCAAACAGAGATTAGGGCCTAACAAGCAGCTAAAACAAAGTAATGGCCCGGGCCACATGTTGCGGATCAGATGCCATGTGAGGCTAATTACTGCAGCCCAGAGGTTAGAGTGGCTGCTCAAGCACTTCCACATGGGCTCCTGGAGCTGGCCCTGGAAGCGCCAAAAAATAAAGGAGGGAGGGACCTTGTTGTTGGCCAGCACTGCTGCTGGGCTGCAGGGAAGGGCAGGGGTGAGCCAGGCACCCTTGTGACCCACACAGCTACTGGTGTCACCCACACGGCTACTGGTGTGGCCCTGCCATCCCACACCTCCCCAGCACCATCCACCACAGGACCCCAGAGCCCTCCAGGCTCATCCTGTTCCTTTTTGCTAAGCAAGGCAGTGCTGGCAGCACCTTGAGCTGCTGCACGCTCAGGGCACAGGTCCCCATCCCTCCTCCCTCCCCTGCTGGGGCAGGAGATGGGGTGGGCTGACCCTGGGACGTGTCCCAGACCACCCACTGGCTCTGCCAACACAAACAGCGGCGAGGCATCCCCATCTCTGCACCAAACAGCATGGCCGAGAGACAACGGGCTCTCCCAGAGCTGCTAAAACCCAACAGCAACCTGTAGCTACCCAAACCCATGCTCCTGGGAAATAAATCCCGGGAATAGCCATGCTGAATGTGCTGAGCCCCCTGCACTGCTGCTGGAGCATGGCCAGTGCCCAGCCTGGCTCCCGGGACCCCGCGGCCATGTCTGCTCCACCAGTCCCACCCCGACTCTCCAGGATGAGCCCTCCAAAGACTGATGCATCCTCTGCATCCCCACAGCAACCTTTGGCAGCCCCTCCTTCCCAGATCCCTGAAGTGTGTCCTGCCTGGAGCCAGGGGAGCAGCCCCTTTGTCCTTCCCCCAGGAGGAGTCTCTGGGAGCCCAGTGCTCACTCTGCCAGCACTGCATCCCCCTCTGCCAGAGCAGGAGGTTTGCATAACATTTTCCTTCAGGGTTCCAGATTACATGGTTTAGCTGGATCTTGCCAGCTGACACAAAGTTTGGATTTGGATGCATTGGCTTGGCACATTTACACACCCAGAGGGCTACATTCTGCTTTGTGAGTGGGCCATCAATGCAGGAACCCCAGTGGGTACCTCCACATAATCCCACTCCAACCTTGGCATCACAAAAGGGTCATGTTCCCAAGGGAGGGAGCAGAAATCCCATTAACCTTTGGGGTGACAAACTCCTCCAGCACCCGCGCACTGCAATGGAAAAATGCACGATGCATCTCTTTTTCCCCCAAAACAAGGTCTGTTTCTCACTGAGCCGCTCCCCAGCACCCTCAGAGCCATTCTGGGCTGTGGCTGAGGGGCCACGAGCACCCTGGGGTGCCCCCACCCCTTCTTTATGCCACAGGTCCCACTGAGCAGCCGCAGCCCCCCGAGCACCTCCCTGCAGTTCCCACCCTCAGCAGACACAGCTTTTCAACACCCGCTCCTTTTGCTGCCCACAGGTATTCCCATGGAGCTGGTTCAGGCTCGGGGCTGTCGCTGCAGCAGCTGGATGTGGAGTGGCTGCGAGCATCTCCCGCTGCATCCCACCCAAGGGTGATGCTGCTGTACCCACCCGAGGGCAATGCTGCTATACCCACCCGAGGGTGATGCTGCCATACCCACCCGAGGGCGATGCTGCCATACCCACCCGAGGGCGATGCTGCCATACCCACCCGAGGTGACACTGCCGTACCCACCCAAGGGTGATGCTGCCATTCCCACCCAAGGGTGATGCTGCCATACCCACCCGAGGGTGATGCTGCCATACCCACCCGAGGGCAACGCTGCCATTCCCACCCGCAGATTGTTGCCTGGCCCCTCTCCAGAGGAGCTTCCAAGCTGGTGTTCCCTTTCTGCCAGGCAATCTGGAATCTGGCTTTCCTCTGCGGTGTGTTCTCCTCGGCCGCAGAGGTGGCGAGGAAGGTTCAGCTCATTTCTAGTGCTGCTGCTCCAGAAGGGCTGGGAGGAAGCCTTGGGATTTGGAGTGCACCAGGAGTAGGACTGGGAAATGAACCCCCAGTGGTCACCAGCACTCCCTCCTATATGGAGGCAAAAAAGTAAATGAAGTCTCAATGGAGACGGCACAAAGAGCAAACAGAGTGGAAAGAACAAATGCTTGGGGGAAAAAACAGACCAAACCACAAGAGCTGCAAGCAAAGTGGTTACAGAAAATGGATGCAGTTTAAGTGTGTGATTCAGAGCCTTGTCGGAGTGTCAGAGGTTCAATACTATTGCCTCCAATTTAAATCATTTTTTTAAAAAGCGCAAAAGAAAGGTGATGAAAAGGCCCCAACGTTGTTCCCTGGTCGGAAAAACACAGCCCACTTGTGCACTGTGGTGGAGTTTTGCATTTTGGCGAGACATCGCGTGCGGGGCCGCGCTGGGCTTTAAAACTGGAGTCACTGGTGATCTGCAGAGGGGGAAAGGGCTTGTGCCTTTGAGGAAGATGTTGTAGGAACACCATCAGGAGGAAGGAGCACAGCTGCTCCCGGGGCAGGCCAAGGGGCCATCAAACTCACGGGTGCCTGGTCTGACAATGTGTGGGTGAAACCAGACTGTGGTTGGTCACCTCCTCCTGCTCTCTGGCCTGCCATGGGATGGTTTGGGTTGGAAGGAACCACCAAAAATCATCTAGTCCAGCCCACCCTGGGCAGGGACACCTCCCACCAGCCCAGGTTGCTCCAAGCCCCGTCCAACCTGGCCTTGGACACTCCCAGGGATGGGGCAGCCACAGCTTCTCTGGGCACCCTGTGCCGGGCTCTGCCCACCCTCCTCATAAAACATAACCATGCCCTTCTCCTCACTCCCACTTCAGAGAGGTGCTCAAGGACATTGGAAATGTTCCCAGGTGGACAGGCACAGGCAGGGAGCTCCCGCTCCAGCGCTCACCTGAGCACAGACCATCCTGTCTCTGCACCAAATCTTGGATTTTAAGCTCTGCATGAGCTATTGTTATCATCCATCTCCTCTGCAGCCCAGGCCAGAGACTCTCACTGCTGTATCAAAACAAAAACTTGTGGCTCAGCCTGCCAAAAACTCCTGCATGGATGTTCTCCCTGTATTTTAAAGGAGAGAAATGCACAATAAACACCCTGTCATTATAGCAGCCTCGTGGATTTGGGGTGTCCATATGGGTGTTGGGTTTGTACTGAAAGATAAGTTCAACAATTGTGTGATTTCTTCTTCTTTTCTTTTTTACCTCCCCTCCTGCTTATGCAGTGAGTTACTAATATCCTGATTGGAACCAGATTTGCATGAATTAGAAGTCGAAATTGGAGCAGCGACTGCTGTGCAGAGGATGTAAAGGGAATAAAATGAATGGGGTATTAACCTTCAACCACTGAATATTAATCAGTGTTTCACAAAAAAGAAAATACAGAGGCTGCCACACTAAATATTTTTAGCATTTATTGACGGGCTTGATTTCCTCTCTCTTTTAGACCTTTTGCTTCCAATCATGGACCATAAAAAATCACAGAGAAGATGGGGAGGGCTAAAGAGGGGGGAGGGGGGTGAAGAAAAACCCAAAGATCATCCATTTTCTTGAATGCTGGATGATATTTGTGAGTTATGCAACACAGAAACCCAGCTGACAAACAGAGTTCCTAATCCCACAAGTGCTCCGTTCAAAGGCTCAGCTCTCCCAGTCCCAAACCAAACAGAAATCGACCCTGGAGAACAGCGAAGCCTTCGGAAATGAATGCACGAGAAAGAAATAAACTTTCCCAAAGCCAAACTTCCCGTGCGCTGAAAGGTAAAAGGCAGTTGAAAATCAGCCTAATAAAAGAATCGGCTCGTTAAATGAATATCTGGATTTTTTTTTTAATTTTTTTTTTTTTTTTCCCCACTGTGATCCAGTGCAGTTCATAAAATAACGCCATGGAAAGCAAAATAGAAAAGCTTGCCCAAGTGTCCCTGCAAATGGTGACATCTCCACACTGCACTGGAGACTCTTTGGTCTGGGAGCAGCAGCCAGAGGAGGGTTGATGTCACATCCCCACCTCCTGGGGGATTCAGCTCCCCAGTCCCCACAGGACAATGGTTAAACTGGGATTTTTACTGGGGTGAGCCATGGACATGGTTCTCCTCAGGATGCTACAGGGTGCTGGGGTGGGTTGGGCAGGTGGGTGAGATGGGTGGTCAGAGGTCCAGGGAGGTTGGGGTGGAAGCTCAGCCCCCACCCTCAGCACCCCCAAATGGCGCTGAAACCACATCAAGTCGTGGTGACCCAACCACATCACCGTGGAGTTTTCTCACAAGCAATGTCTAAAGTAACAAACAAAAAAACCCCACAGAAGTGGAAAACTACAGAACCTCATCTTTTGCCATTTCTCCCCTGCAAAGTCTGGCACGGGGGGATTTTCAAGCCAGGCGTCCTTTGCAATCCCCTTTCAAGAGACAATTCCCTCCCTCCCAAACACTTCTGCCCTTCTCCCCATTGCACCTTTGCAAAATTCGTTTGTTTTCATTAACTTCTTATCAAGTTACCTGGATTTGTTTCAATACTCCGATTGTATTAGAGAGAGGGAAAGAGAGAAAGAGAGAGAGAGAGAAAACAGTGGTAGGTTTTCAGGAAATAGCAAGTTCTTTTTCACTGAGATAGAAATCACTTGGCAAGCCACGGTGAAATACTTCTGGGTTCCAGAAGAAAGCAAAGGGGGAAAAAGCAAGCAAGGAAAGGGAAGATGCTAATGAACTGCAGAGGAGAGAAAAATAAAGCTTAAAAGAAAATGAAAACAAACGAATAAAAATGAAACTCAGTGTTGGTCAGACATCCGCACCCAGCTGATCCGTGGAGGGAACTGAGGCGTCCCAGATAAGGACCCTCCTCTCCTGGGGAATCATTAAGGGTAGGTGGCGTTAAAAGCCCAGAAATAACAGCATTTGGAGCATTTCTGCAAAAGGATCCCCCCTGGTTCCAGGCCTGCAAACACTTTAGGGAAACGCTTCCCATCTGCCTTAGGAAGGTGAGAGCCCGGCAGGTACCAATGAGCAATAAATCTGCCTAACTCATGGAACATCCCGGCTTGGAAGGGACCCACAAAGCTCCCCAAAATCCAACGCCTGGCCTCGAACACACTCCAGTGCTTCCTATTTGAGTGGCAATGACCCTGGTGAGCTGTGCCAGATCCTCCCGCCGGTGCCCTAAAACCTCCCACCCAAGCCCACTGGGTTTGCTGCCGCTCCTGTCCCTGCTCAGACCAGCACCATGAGGAACTGGGTCTCACTTCAGTGGGGATCAGCTGCCACCAGGCCCACCTGGAACGGGGTAAATCCCAAAGTGTTTGGTTGCAGAGGGGGTCAGGCCAGCCCAGTGCCTCCATAGCCACCTCCCAGTTCTCCCAGTAAACCCCACAGAGCAGCCTTGCATGTGCACCCCTTGGCTGCCGGGCATTTTCCAGCTCTATAGCAAAGCTGAGTTATTGCACATTCTCAGGCCTTTGGGGCTCTTCAGCTTCTTTCCTGGGGAGGAAAGGGGGATTCTTTCTCTTCCCCTTTCTTTGCATTTTCTTGGACTGGAGGCTGCATTCTAATTACTCTGCATTTTCAGGCTGCTGAGTGGAAACGTGATCCCTCCTCTAACCTTTATCATCTGTTTCTTATCTTCAGAGCTGCTCAGTCCCCTTAACTCTTCATGCACAAGGAGACATTTAAAAGCCCTTCTGCTCTGAGCAGAGCCACGGTGGATGGGCAGGAGGGAGAGGCAGCAGCCCCAACCCATGTGTGTGCCATGGGAGGAACGGGAACGTGGCTCTTTCCTCCCACCCCCATTCCTGCTGCACACTATCCCCAGGAGATGGTCAGGAAGATGTTGGGAGGGAGCTGGTCTGGTTGAAGATGGCCCTGCTCATTGCAGGAGGGTTGGACTAAACAACTCTTCCAATCCAAACTGTTCTATGACTCCACACTGTTCACCACCAAAAGTACAACAGCACCTCATCCTTCAGGGGGATGGCTTCCCACTGCCAGAGGGCACGGTCCGGTGGGGTATTGGGAAGGAATTCTTCCCTGTGAGGGTGGGCAGGCCCTGGCACAGGGTGCCCAGAGCAGCTGTGGCTGCCCCATCCCTGGCAGTGTCCAAGGCCAGGTTGGACAGGGCTTGGAGCAACCTGGGCTGGTGGAAGGTGTCCCTGCCCACGGCAGGGGGTGGCACTGGATGATCTTTAAGATCCCTTCCACCCAAACCATTCTCTAATGCTGATTTATGGTCTCTCAGTATCTCAGTACCAACCAGGCAGTGGTGGGACAGTGCTGTGCTCGTCACAGGCCCCAGGGATGTTTCTGGATGGTGGAGTGGTGAACACACGGTGGTTGTTGACACCATCTCTCAGACAGGCTTCAACCAAACCCTGCCCTGCCCAGCCCTTTGCACCAGAGGCTACAGCAGCACGTCAGGAACGAGCACAAAACCTGTGGAGGGGCTTGGTCAATTCACCCTGAGCTGCTGACACTGGTCCCCCAAAGCCAGTGGTGGCACTCCCAGGGCAGTTCTGAGCGTTTCTGAAGAGCTAGAAGTTTAATCACTTGTTTAGATCTTTAAAAAGGCTCCAAACCATGCCCAAAAAGCCCATCTGTGTGCAGCAAGTGTCCTGGGCTGGGCTGGCTGTTGCCTGTGCAGCCCCTCAGAGCCACACAGTAATCGTAGCTTGCTATAAAAACGTTTTTTCTCCTTGCACATTTTAAATCTGTCAGGGTTGATTTCCATCACACGCTCCTAATGCAAAACGTCCCGGAGACTCTCTGGGCGAGGAGCAGGGCTCATCCTGAGCTGGTCCTCCTGCACTGGGAGGGGAGGAACCTCCTTGGAAGTGCTCCCGGTGATTCATGTCCCAGTCCTTCCTGTCCCCTGCCCAGGAGAGCCTTCCCTGGGCTGACACGACCTCCACTCCTCTCCACCACCATGGCAGAGCCAGGGGAGATCAAGTGCCCTTCCCAAACCCACAGATAAGGGGGAAAACCTTCCTGCCCTGCCCAGCCTGGGGCAGCGAGGGGACCCAGTTCTTCCAGTCTGACACCACAACTGGCTTCGATTTGAACCTACAGGAAGACAACCAGCCTCAGCCTTACAAATACTCTGGGTTTTTTCACTGGTGGGATCTACAGGATCTTTTTCAGCACTAAGTTCAAGGATTTTCATCAGTGATTATGATGAAATGAACTCCATGCTGCATCTTCAAGACTAGAAAAGTGCCAGCTGGATATTTTTAAAATTATTTTAGCTTCTCTTTCTTCTCCTTTTTTTTTTTTTTTAAACTGTCTCTATTGCTTTTTAGCCATTATCCTGTGCACGTGGTTCAGCCTTTCACAAAAACAAAACAAAACAAAAAATCCCTAGGTGTGAGAAGATTAAAGATTTCAGGATCTGGACATTTTCAAATCAGAAACACATGTTGAAAATAAATGGGGCTGGCAGGCGGCCACCACTTGTAAAAGCCAAGAGCTGTTGCATTAAAAGGATCCCCCAAAAGCCTGAAGAGAACAAGAACATCAGCAGTTCCCTTCACCTCACTCAGGGACAGGACCAGGACACTTCAGGGGGTTTATCATTCACCTCCATGGCCCATCCTGCCTTCTACCCACAGGAATGTCATAACCATTTTTGGACCAGCCCTTGTGATTTCTGTGTGCACACAGTCCATCCATCCCAAACTGCAGCATGCTCAGACTCCTCTGAGAAGACCTCAGAGCCCAACCTCTTTCCTGCATGGAGCAGCTCAGCTGCCACCAAGATCTCTGGGGGCAACTGCAAGAACAAAAGCTACAGAAGCCCCAGTCTGACCTGAATTCCTGAGGAAAACAAGACACCACCCTGCAAAGGACACAGGAATGGCCAGAGGCCTCTCTGCTCCCATGAAGGAAGAACAGGGATGTCAGGAAGAAGAAGCAGTCAAAGATGAAGAGTGGCGTTGCTGGATCCAAGTCTCCTTGCTTGACCAGGGAACTGCAAATAGTCAGGAGGAGATGGCTACAAGATGCTGCTTCTCACCCTTCCGAGCTTCCTTCTGCCCGTGATGTCATCATCCTCATGGAACCATCACAGAATGGTTTGGGTCGGAAAGGACCTTATAGACCAGCTCACCCTCCAAGGCTCAGACCTGCTCATAGACCTGCCAAGACCACAAAGCCACACACGTGACCAAGCCACATCTCAAGCCCAGCCCTTGATTTAAATCAAATATGCACCATCCCACCCATAAATCAATGTGCCCAGTACCAGGGACCTGGCGCTATCCCGAATTTTCTGGCTGAGTGCTCAGCAGACCCAAGAACAGCTGAAATGCCCACCCAGGAGGGTCCATCACAGCTGGGGTGCAGCTGCAGACTGCAAGAGCATCCAAACTAACCAACTTTCCTCCTACAGGACAAGGTAGATGTATTTCCAACCAACAAGAGAACATCCCAAAAAGAGAACCAGGTGCTTTGCTCGCCACCACTTGATTTTCTTACCCCTGACATTTTCCTAGTTATTAGCAGGAGAACCACCTAGAGCAGGACTCGGGGTTTGGGAGCAAAAAAGAATCAACGTAATTACCTGTCCATGATGGTCAGAACCTGCTTTACATGGAATAATATTCTTCGTCCTACGTTTGTTTACGGGGTCTTTAACTCTTCCCTTTTTATAGGGGGGTTTCTGAAATCTATTTTATTAGGGGAAAAAGATTTGAGTGTATCAGGCAAAGTGCCAGTAGCCATGGTAACCTCGGATTTTTCCATCTTCATTACAAGTTCAAGTAAAACCTTCATATAAAATCTAAATGAAAGGGTACATTATAAGTCCATTTTTAAATGTTTGCCTGGAAGTAAAACTTTGGACTGCATCCTTTTTTCTCCGCTGAACATTCTGGTTCTATGCGGAACACATTTTTCAAGTCAGATTTTTGTTTTCTTTCAAATTTTATTCCGTTTGCTCATACAGGGTGGGTCGTCTAGTGGTTAGAGCAAGGCATCAAGGCAACTGGTTTCCAGTCTCAGTCTGTTCCTGATCGGTCAGGGAGTGTTCCCAATTTTATCCAGGTGATTGGGGAAAATCCTGTCAGCTCTGAAAATTGGTTTGGTTTTTTTTTTTTCCTTCCTTACCAACGTAACAGTAATGATAATTACTGTCCTGAGGTTGCACCAGGATTAGCATCGCCCCACTCATTAATGTTGATGAAGAAGCCACTGCCCAGAAGAGCAGCTCATCTCTTCCACTACATTTTCTCCTGGGTCTGGAAACCAGACTGAAAGGTTAAGGAGAGGTAGCAGTTAGAGAATGGCAAGAATTGCCTGTTTTCTTTCCAAAGCCTTGATTAGGAAATCTGAAATTACACTGCCTGGTGTAAATACTGACACCGTGTTGTTCCAGGAGATCCTCAACGTGCTTAGACAATCCTTCAGTGACACCTGAGTGGATTCATTCCTGCACTGTGTCATCTTAAAGGGCTCTGGTTCCATCCAGCCTTGGGAGGAGGCAAATTCTGCAGCTGCCTTTCATTTCTGGGCACCATCTCACCAGGGGCCAGGAAGCCACCACTGCAGCAATGACTCCCTTCCCGGACAGTCTCCTGCAGCTGGGCAGCTCCTCCGAGCCTCAATCAGGCTGGGCAGGGACAGGGCACAGCCCAGCCCTCAGAGCTTTTCATCCTTCCTAACGATGCTGGAAAACTTTTTCCACATCTGCCACTGGGCTGAAAGGAGACCCTGCTCCTGTGGAATCTGATTTCCCCTCTGCTCCGTTACAGCTCAAACCCCAACCTGCTGCCTCCTGGCCAGGCACGTTTCAGGAGGGGAGAGGGGGCTCTTTCTGGTTTTTTTGATACATCCTTCCTTCCGCTCCTCACAATCAATTAGTGGGCAAAGACTTCCGAAAAGCTCTTTCCTCCCTAACCTTTCGCAGCCTGTTGCGATAATGACTCTGGAGAGCTCGACCTGGGCCCTTGCGTGGGGTTCGTTACCTTCCCGGGGCAGCGGAAGGTGACCTTCATCCCTCCCTCCTCTTCCTTCCCTACCCCTGCAGCTCGCAGGGGCTCGGGAGGAGGAGGAGGAGGAGGAGGAGGGCTTGGAGGCGCCTCCCTCCCAGCAGATAGAGTTTCTCTCCAGTGTCATTTTTGTAATCAGAAGTCAGAGGGTGGTTCTAGAGATAACGTAGGCTCTGGGAGGTGGAGGGGGGGCTGCCCTTCCAAATAATGATTATAATTATGCATACCCTGAATCAAGACGTCAAGAGCTGCAGGAGGAAAAGGACTTTCTGGTTTTAATTTGTATTTCTTGCTGCCTCTCTCATGAACCAAACCCTAAGCTGCTGCAGCTTCCCCTCGAAACACAAGTTACAACTGAAGTAACCTCTTTTGCCAGCAGCAGTGGGGTTTTTGGGTCCCCCATGACACAAACACACAGGCAGGATGCACCAGCAGAAGTTTTCCCTGGCACCTGCAGCTGCTTTCACAGCCTGTCCACCTGGGCATGGTGCATTGTGGGCTTTTCCGAGCAACACCTGGTCCAAGAGCATCCCTGCTCCCCAGGGAAGCTTTGTGCTGGCTCCCACACAGTGGGAAAAGGACGGGATCATGGATATGTCCTGGGACAAGCACATCCCACTCAGCATTTCCACGAGGTCTTCCCCACAGCCCTGCAGCACTCCCCAAATCTGACGAGCGCCTCTCCCAGTGCCCCACCAGCAGCACCTCCAGAATGCCACAGGTGACACTGCAGTGGTTACTGACTCACACGCCCCTGTCCCCAAAGAGGAAGTTTTCCAGCCAATTTTTCCCCCTGTCACCAGCAGGACAAATGAGGGAGCCACCCCCACCACCAGCCCGCTGCCCACGGAGCACCTGCACGTGGGGAGAGGCAGCACAGGCAGGCAAACAGCTGCTGAGCCCCATGAGTGGGCCCGTGCAGCCCCCAAAACACACCACATTAACCACACACCCCTGACAGGGTCCAGCTGCAGCCACAAGGTTCCCTCTCCAAACACAAAGCGACTCCTCGGGGAACGAAAAAAAGGGCGTTTTTTGCCCAAGTTACACCAAATTCTGCTCACACGGGAGGTGTTTCCCTCCCCACCACCACCTGAACCAGGTACAGCCACCTGCGTTTCAGCTCCTCCAGGGCTCGGCATCCCCCTGGTCCCCCCCCCAAGCCCCCCAAACCTGCTCAGTGCCCACCACACCGACGCCGGGTAACCACGACCAGCTCCCACCCGCCCCCCACGTAATCAAAACCATCCCGTCCCATCCCGCAGAAAAACTGGAGCCACTTCGAGGCAAGGAGCCCATTACTGAGTTATAAACCTCTCCCATCCTCCACACAGAGCCTTTCATAGGGCCAGCCAGAAAAATAATAACTCCAATCCATGTGGTGAGGAGGGAGAGAATACGGTGTCTCCAGGTAACAAATATTTGCTTCTCCATCCATTGTTCCAGCCATAAAATGGATTTATTAAAAAATCCAGAATTTGATTTTGTTTGAATTAAACGTGAACGAGCCCCCCCTGCTCCCCGCTGAGCTTTGTTTAATATGTTTTAAGCTGTGAAGTCTCAGCTGAGTGTGTATGATACAGAAGGCAAGGCTTGAATAGCCCAGCTCTGGTGGCATCAGTTGGATTAGCACTGATTTAAATTAAGTAAAAACTGGGGATGTGGTGGGGTAAGTGCAGGCACAGGGTCAGCACCAGCAGGCCCTGGTGTGGGCAGATGTCCTTGTCCTCTGTCCACCAAAACTCAGAGCTCCCAGTGCCCCTCGGTGCATCCTCATCAGCTCTGCCCAGTAAGGATAAGAGGAATAATTAAACATCTGAGCCACTACCTTGAAATGAAGTAGATTTGCAAAATTCCACATTTTGCCTCCCCATTTCCTCTGCTTGAACCAGCCCCACCAGCCTCTCACCCTTTCCCTCTTCCCAGCTCCCAGCAACACCCATTGGAGGGACAGGATCCCCTTTCATGTAACCAAGGGGATTAAAAATCAGAATTTTTAATCACAGCTAGTCACTAACAAACCCATGATGGATCCATGCAGGGTCATGGATGTGCCCAAGACTGAGATAACAGCAACTGCTCAGGAAAACTCCGTGAATTAGGACCAAAGAATCCATCACTACACGGTCTTTTAGGACCATCCCCTTTCTGCTGCCTCTGCAGTGGAATCTCATGCCTGGCCACTAGAAGCAGAAGAGAAATCAAGAGACAAGCAGAGGACACGGTTCCTCCTGCTCTGCCCCCTCCTTCACCCAAAATCTAATAAAGATGATTAAATTACATGTCTTTTCCTCCCACTGAAATCCCCGCACACCGCTCCAGTATTAGAGCTCAGGAAATAAGGCACGACAACTTCCCTCGTGAAACTTAAGAAGGCAGAGCAGGGGTCTGGAGCGACAGGCCTGCACCACTGGGCTGCTCTAATTAAGAAATCACCCTGCTGAGCAGAACCTAATCTAAATAAAATAGCAAGAGGAACTTAGTTCAAAACGCTCCTTGCGCTCGCCCCCTCCTGCCGGCCCCGCTCCCCCCGCGCATCCCATCCGAGGCACAGGGAGTTTTCCTCCTCTGCTCCTCGGAGGGTGAGGGAGGCTCACACAGAGCCCTGTGTGTGCTTGGCGTGGCCAACTTCCAAAGGAAAAATACACCGGCCATGGATGGCAAAAGGCTGCAAGTTTGGGGTTGGGGTTGGGTTTTATTGCTGATTGGAATTTTCTTTTTTTTTTTTAAAATGATGGCCTGCTGTTTGCTAAGGAGATGGGGAAAACCAAACCATCAAATGATTAGGTTGTTGGGATGGCTGGTCCAAACTGGCTTGGGACAGACAACTGGCTTGGGACAGACACTACCCACTCACTTAGAAAAGCTTCTGCCTTTCATGGAAAATATTGAAAAATGAACATTAAAACAAACAAAAAAAATTTCTTAGTTATAGAATTTTAAAAAATAAATATTTAAGCAAAAAATCTCAGCTGATTTGATCATTCACATCTCTTCTTAGAGAATTTCCTTATGTGCCCATTCAGATCAGTCATCAACCAATATCCCCACCTTCCATCCCACCAGTCTCCCAGTCTGGAGCAGAGATTCAACCCCCACCTATTGCCTGTCCGAGTCTCCTCTATCTCCACTCTTCCCCCCATCATCCCATTCCCCACGTGCCCACGGTTCCTCTCCCCTCTCCAGGGCAGAGTAGGTGTCCCCTCACACTCCCCAGCTCCTCACAGCCATGAATTCACAAACACCAAGTTCCCCTGTGAGTGGCTGTTTAAAAGCCCAGCAAGATTTACAGCCACCCACAGAGGAGCACAGACGCTCCCGTGTATGTTTTAAAAAGCACTTACCTGCTTAAAAGGGAAAGTGCTGCTGCTTGAAGGTTTCCTGGCCAGACCTGAGAAGCAAATCAAACAAACACTATTTGCATTTATTCATAATTCCCAGCAGATTGTTGTTCTAGGAGCTTTTGGCTCCAGGGGAGTTCATGTGACCCGTGCCAGCAGAGGACCAGGCTGGCTGAGGATGTTCTCCTGAAGGCACAGAATCCCAGAATCATTTAGGTGGGAAAAGACCTTCAAGGTCATGGAGCCCAACTTGTGTCTGATGCCCACCTCGTCCCCCAGCCCAGAGCACTGAGTGCCACATCCAGTCACTTCTTGGACACCTCCAGGGGTGGGGACTCCACCACCTGCCTGAGCAGCCCCTTCCAATGCCTGACCACCCTTTCCAGCAAGAAATTCCTCCTGATGTCCAACCTGGCCCAGCTTGAGGCCGTTCCCTCTTGTTCTGTTGTTTGTTCTGCCTGGGAGCAGAGACCAATCCTCAACTTTCTGCAAGGGAGTGGAATGAGATGAGCTGTAAGGTCCTTCCAACCCAAACCATTCTGTGATTCCACGAAATAACTTTCACCACCAGGGTAACCAGACACTGGGACAGGCACCCAGAGGGGATGTGAGACCTCCATCCCTGGAGATCCTCAGCCCTCCACTGGCCATGCCCCAGGCAGCCCAGTGAGGGTGTCCCTGTCCCAGGCAGGGTTGCACTGGAGCCCTGCAGGGGTCTGTTCCAGCCAAAATGCCCTGCAGTTCTGTCTCTCCACCCACCCCCCCAGTGCTCCCATTTCCTTCCAGCCTGCACTTGCTCCCGAGCCTCTGGAGGGGCTCCCAGACCCTCCCAGACATATTACTGCTGCAATTTCTTCTCGAACAGTAAAACCATTTCTCCATAACTCAGCTAAAGCGTTAACACTCCCGTTTCAGTTCCTTTTATGACAGCCCCGGGCTACTGCCAGCCAGGCTCCCCTCGCCACCCAACCCTCTCTGCAGCAACGCCCCCCAACTCTCTCACAGCACTGCTTGTTCTGCAACAGAAGAGAAAAAAAAAAGGCAAATAAATACACTACAGAAGAAGAACACTGGAGGTAGAGGCCAACAGAGAGTGGCAAGGAGCCAGCAGGAGTGCTCAGGGCTGCACTGAGCCCACCCCACGTGCCACACGGGGTCCAACCTGGCTCAGGCAGCAAGGCTGCTCAGAAGGAGAGCTCTTGGCTGCTTATCTACGGGGCTTGTGCCCATTCCTCATCCCTCAGGCAATACGGGGGAAAATGGGAGCTGCAGCAGAGCCCAGTGGGTTTCTCCCTTCCATGGTCTCTCCCATTTTCCACAGGGCTTTGCACAAGCCCCACGGCTGCTCCTCTGACTCCGTTTCTTCACTGCGAAACAGGAAAAGGTTGTTTTGTCTTTGCCAGGTGTTGCGAGAATGAAACGCAGTCACAAAGGATCAGCTGAGGGGTGTTCACTGCTGTCCACAGGGCAAAAATGAACCCCTGCACCATCTGCTCCCTGTTGGGAAGCACTGCCAGCCCTCCCTGGCAGCTGCATCATCCAGTGGCACGGCCCTGAGGTGGCACTGGGATTTCTCCAGGTGTCACACAGCAGAGTGAGCCTTGCCCTCGGGAGGTGGCACCAGGCACAGGGCACATCCCTGCCAGCAGAGCCGATGGCCTGGGTAGATTTGGTGCCTGGAGTGTGATGACAGACGATTCCACAGCTCAGTGCCACACGTGGTGTTTGGTCAGATACAGTGTCAGAGGTGCCCTTTGCATCTGCTGCTTTCTCTCTTTTTTTAACAAAACCAACAACCAATGACAAACTCGAGGGAAGTTGTTTTTTCCCTCCACCTCTGATTCATTCACTACCAATTCCTGTTCACCTTGGTGCTCAGAGCATGCCCTTGGTGCTCAGCACAGTGCAGATCCAGTGGGATTCCCTGGAACACTGAAGTGCCTCCGGTTTCTTTCTCACCACCTAAGTGGGCACATCGATGCTGAATGCACAGACCCTGCCCTCCCTCCCTCCCTCCCTTCCTCCCTCACCACCACTGGGACTGTCCAGCACTCACATCATCCCTGTCCAACAGATGAAAACTGAGGCAGATAGACTTGCTAAGCAATTAGCCCTGGGCAAAAGGCATAAGCAGAAATGGAAAATACATCTTTTGAACCCAAGCCTGTGTCCCTCCCCCAGGCGAGGCTTTCCTGGGTGCCCACAGTCACCCCTGCACTCCCCTACTGAGGACACACATCTCTGAGATCCTATACAGCTATAGAGTTTTCTGATCTTTGAACAAACTCAACTCTCAGCAGCAAAAAAACTTGATTCATTCAAAATTTTAGGTTTGGAAAGAAGGTGTGAAGAGCTTTTGCATGGGCTGAACGTAGCCCAGCCAGGCCAGGAGTGGAGGGAAGGCACGTTATGTTGTCCTTACATACACACACATACAGGCACAGACATACCTGCACATCCAAGGTCTCTGTGAAGCCGTTCCAAAGTCAGGCTCTTCATCGCTGTCCTCTTCATCTTCGGTGGGCATCCCAGGGATCCTTTGTAGAAGGGACATCCAGCCTGCCTGGGACAACACGGTGTCACAGCACGGCCCACGTCCCAGGTGGTGCAGGAGGAATGCCCAGCCAGGAGCTGCAGCGAGCCGGGCAATCCCACCTGGCAGGGGCAGGGCCAGTACCCCACACTGCTGGGCAAGGACACAGCCAGGCTGCTCAGGGGGGCCCAGCTCCAAGGACAAGTTCCCCCAAAGCCCTGCCCAGAACCAGCTCGCCCTCAGTCCTTGACTCTCAGCAATTCCAGAGCTTCCCAGAGAGCAGGGACCACCTGGATCCCACCCTGCCACGCCGGGGATGGATGAGCAGCTGCTGGCCCAGCGAGGGGATGAGGCTGGGGCGTGCTCTGAGCCCCCTGTTATCCTGTGGGTCTCTCGGCTGCCCGGCTGTGTTGGGAGGCAGTGGCAGAGAGCGGGCACACACAGGGCATGGGGAAGAGGAGGGGGGTTTAGCAACAGCCCAAGGACACCTTTTCTTAAGCTCCATTCATAGCGTTGGGCACGGTACAACAGCCCAGCAATTGTTCTCCCAAACATCACCTTCCCATGGAGCCCACTGGCAAAGCCTCCCCTCTGGGCACACACGAGGGCAGGGCTCCATCACTTTTCTTTAACCACCCTACCCTGCGAATATCTGCAGAGAAATCCCACCAGGCACACACAAGGATTATTTTTTTTTGGTTTTGGGGGGTTTTTGTCTCCTCCCAGCCCTTCCTTCTCTCCATCGCTTTTTCTTTCCCTCCTTCTCCCCCTCTCCTCCCTGCTTGTCTCTTCTGGCCCGGTGTGGATCTGCTCACCTGCATCCCTCGGGCTGGCTCCTGGCACGGGGATGCACAAGGTCTGCATTTAGGCACGGCAGGGCAGGAAAGGGAAATGAATGCACTCGGGGCTTGTTGTGCCACCAACTTAATACCTGCACGGGGTAAACAAAGGTGCCTCAGAGAAGCCACCGGGATGCCGTGACCCTTCCCCCAGCGTGGAGGAACCCCAGAGATAACAAGGGCTGAAAGAAAAGGCACCAACATAATTAAAACTACCCAAGCGATTTCTGGAGGTATTACTGATGATGATGGCCCAGAGGATAAGAGTATTCCGGGGATTATTAACATCCACCAGCACAAAGGGACGGGCGGGTTGGTCACTTCTTTTAAGCTCTTCAATGTAATTATTTTGAAATGGAGGGGAAAAGTTCCTTTTTGGAAGGGAGATCAGGGCACAGCCAGAGTGGGGAGGACCCTTTGGTTCACATGAAAAGGTCTCAAGGTCTTGGCTGGTGACGAGCTCAGCTGGTCAGAGCACGGTGCGAAAAACAAGGTTGTGGGTTTGACCTCGTATGGGCCATTCACTTCAGAGCTGCACTTGATGATCCCTGTGAGGTCTTTCCAACTCAGAACATTCTGTGAAGCCCAGACCCGGACTAATCACCTCCCTGCCCATGACAACATTCATTAATCAGGGCAGTTGATTAACAAACGCTGACCCACAGCACGAGCGAGTGTCCCCTCTGTCCCCACCAGTCCCTGCCACAGGATGGGATGTCCCCACAGGCTGTGGCTCAGCAGCCCAGAAAATGCCAGCCCTTTCCTTGCTCCAGCACCGCTCCCACTGGTGTCACAGACACATTCCACAGGATTTAACTGTTCACCTAAAGAAATTCCATCGGTTCCTGGAGGAAGGAAGTGCCTGTCCAGCATTTCTGGCCCATCACACATGCTCAGGTAAGCCGGGTCCACATGCCATGACCAGTGAGAGCCCAGCTCTCACCAGCTGGCAGTGGGACTCAATGATCCCTGTGGGTCCTTCCCAACTTGAGACCCTCTGTGATTCTAATTTTGGGGGTTCCCCATCAGTGTTGCTGGTTCTTCACATCACTTTGCCTCTGGATTTGTTGGTGCCACGGTGCAGAGGAGCAGGTTGGGGATCCCAGTGAGATGAAGTGGAAGGAGCTCCCCAGGCTGGGTCCAAGGAGCTGTTTCATCCGGGTTTGCTCGAAGCTGAACCACCACAACAGGCCAAGGTGAGGAAATGGTGTCCAGAGCGTCCCACAAGTGGAATATCCCTGAGAAGTCAGTGAGATGTTTGCAGAGTTTTTCACCCAGGTCAGTTGCTAGATAGAGCCAAATTCCATCCTATTCCTGTTGCATGATGTAATTAGCAGTAATACAAGATCTGTTGTTATGCAAGAAAACTGGGGGCACTTTCTGTTCCAGTTTCATCTCACCTTAATCACCATTTCCTTGCCTCGGTGTTAACACCTTTTCCTCGCCCTGCACTCGGTGTAACCTCTTTAAGCAAAGCCTAAAGCCTATGTTGTTTATTTATTCCACATGATAAAACCAGGATATTACTCACTGTGATAACACGGGTTAATTTTCAGTGAAGCCTCTCTTGGCAAACTTTTAATACAATGAATAACAGCCCTATCAGATCCCAGATAAAAGCTGTCATATTGTAACCTCAGCTCAGGCCTTGGCCCAGGGATTTCAAGGTGCACTAATTACGTTCTGCTGGATTTTTTTTCTTAATTGTTCCTCATAAAAATCAAGGCATAAAATTAAATTAGTTCAGTGTTATTTAGCATGAGCTTTATTCAAGGCCAGCGCTCGCATCAGGCTGGGAGTGGCATGTTAAACCCCACTCCCAACGTGCCTCTCTGGCTGGTCCTGAGTGGGAAATTTGGTGGACAATCCTTGCAAAAAGTGGGATAAATATTGTCCCCATTCCCTTCTAAAAACTGACCCACATCCCCTTCTAAAAAGTGCTCCCATCCCCTCCTCCTGCCTGCGTGGGAGAGAGAACAAACAGAGCTGGGGGCAGCCCCTGGCCACCTAAGCCCCCAAAACTGCACCCAGAGCAGGTTCCTCCATTCTTCCGTGGGTGGGAGAAACAGGGGGGGAACAAACCTAACAGCATTAATTTGAGTAATTTCTATTAAAAGCAAAAGAGGACAAATCGGGTGAAAAAAAAATATAAGACGTCCTGAAAGTGGAGTTCCCATTTTGACCCAACCCAGCAGAGTCTCGCTGCGTGCCAGACCCAAAAACGAGTCTTTTCTCCCATGTGAAGCTGTTCCAGTCCCAGCAGAGCCCAAAGCTGCTCCTGGGACGAACTGGAGCAACACGGGCAGCACAGGGAACGGTTTCTGCAGGGCTGGATGGGCCCCGCTGACCTCAGATCACTCCAGCATTGATATTCCACAGGCGCGTAGAGAAACGGCCGCAGGACCTCAGCGAGGGCAGGGGGGCTATTTTAAAATTAGCAGAGGTGTCGAATAAGCTTTTCCATGAATTCATTTTGCAGGTTTACTTTTTTCTTTGAATTTGTTTGAATATCTGGGACAGCCAGGCAGCAGAAGCCCATGTGAGGGATGGCACGAAGCGCGTAATTAAAGCGGGGAAGCCTTCGCGAGGTGTCAGAGCCACGATAAGTCCTGTTTAAACTTTACCCAGAGCTAAACACCGAGTGTCAACACGCGCTGCTGCCCAAACTCTCTGATCGGGCCAGGCAAACATCCAATCAGAAGTATAAATCAAAGCCCAGACACATCCAAGTGAGACTGGAGTGTTTAACTCTACGATCCCCATGCGACCAGGACTTTCCCAGCAGGTTGCCCACAGCCAGGTCTCTCCCCAGACCTTTGTTTATTTAAGGAGCCGTCTGTGTGCATTATTCCCCTATTTATTTGCCCCTGGTAGGCAGAGCACAAGGAAGGGCCCCGCAGGGTACACGATGTCCCAGCCCTGCAGCATCTGCGGCCGCTGCTGGGGGATGCTCTGTTTGCTTTTCCTCCCGCCCCAGCTCCCCACCACCAACCCTGGGCGGCCCAAAATTCCAAATAACAGGAGGGCAAAGCCACGATTCTGATCTTACCAGGCAGCAAAGGAGAGGGAGGGTCACCCATCAGCTTGGGGCTCCTTCCCACCACCCTTCCCTAAGCAGGGATTATATTCCCCATGGGGAGAGGCACAGCACAGAGGTCTCTGCTTTCAGGAACTCTTTAAAAAAACCCAAAAGCCACTTTTTTAAGCCACCACCACCACCCAAGGCTACCTATGAGACCAGGAGACCCCTGCCAAGGACGACACGACATTTAGGCTGCCAGCACCACCTACCTTGGGGAGCCTTTGGCCGCAGCAGTCGCCAACCCTTTGCTTCCAGGAGTGGATCCTGCTGTTTTCCTCACCTCTCCCAGTGCCTGGAAGAGAGGGGGGACCCACCACCCACAGTGTCACCCCCCATCCCCTCTGCATGTCCCTGTGTCAGCACCACCCACCTTAACACACGAACGCATTTCAGGCTGGCTGAGCTCACCAAGCTTCAGATTAGACCTCCAAGTGATGTAACTCCTAATTAAAACCCCATGCCAATATTCTGAGAAAAATCATTTTTTTTCCCAGATTGGGCAAAAGAAAGGTTAAAAAACACCATCTGCCATGGTGATTTTTTTTCATGTTTCTCTGTCCTTTCCCTCGTTAAGGGGAAACGGAGAGGGGAGAACGTTCATTTGAAGCTTGCAACATGTTTTATTAATTGATGGCAAATAATCCTAAGATAAAGTGCACAATAAATTTTTTAATGAGAACATATGGTGGGGAAAATTGATAGGACTGAGCCTTTGAAGATTTCCTTATGAGCACAGTTACAAGAGGAGCAGGAAAAGGCTTGGACGGGGAAGCCCAAATATTCCTCAAAGGGAGAACAAGGCAAAGGGCAGGTGGGGGAACTGCTGCTGCCCCGGGTGCCAAGTGCTCCAGCTGGACATTGTCCTTGAAGTGATGCCCAGAAACCCAATGGTTCACAACAGGTCTAAAGACAGGGTTAAAGCTCAGAATTCACCTGTTGAAGTTCACTCAGAAAAAGTGGCTCTACTCCACCAAAATTCAGCTTTCAGGTAGGAAAAGTAAGGACTGCCAGAATTCCAGGAGCTGGAACTTGAAGGAAAAGCTCCTGGGAGAGGAGAGCCCAGTGCTTTTGCAGCCTGTTGATATTTCTCAGCCTCGCTGGATTGGGTCATGAGACCCAGCCAGGGCACTCCAGGGCAGGAGCTGGAAGGGCCAACTTGTGTCTGTAACCCATTAACCACAGGCAGATACAGATCCTGAAAGGACTTGGATTTAAAAACACATCACCTCAAAATGAGACCCCCTGCACCTGGACAGCTTTTCACCCTTCATTTGGGACTCTGCTGAACACTTCTAAGACCCTGAGGAGATGGACAAATAGTTCCTAACCAGGAACACAGCCAAGGAGTGTCAAACATAAAGTACAGATATTTTTCAACAGCATGCATACAGGGTGCTTCCATTTTCAACCTACAAGCCCTGCAGACCTTCAAGGGGGTGTGAAAACCAGAACTTTTGAAGACACAATCCCAAAATTGTCATTACTCCACACCTGCACTGGCCGTTCCTGCTCTGGGAACATGGAGGGCCCCCACCACGCCAACCCCTC
The DNA here is from genome assembly GCA_013396735.1 of Grallaria varia. Classification (NCBI taxonomy): domain Eukaryota; kingdom Metazoa; phylum Chordata; class Aves; order Passeriformes; family Formicariidae; genus Grallaria; species Grallaria varia. The sequence goes on along the minus strand of VWZG01012802.1, from coordinate 100,127 downwards.
CGGAGCCAGCAGGATTCCTCTCATTCTTCACGTGGACTTTCACCACTCAAACCAAACACAGAGGCCGTGGAGCAGCACGGGCAGTGCCCAGGGGAGGGCAGGCAGGCTCAGCCAACCCTGCCAGCATTCCCACGCTTTCCATGATCCCTTTTTATCAGCGTTGTGACAAGGAATGTCAAGGACTTCCCAACAGCGCCAAAGGTGCCTCTCCAGCCTCGTGGGGTGGCACCGAGGAGACTTTGCCCTCCTAGGGGGGGTTCCTACTCAACACAGCCCACGGATCTGGGGAAGCTCTGGGCTCCAACACCTCCGTGCCATCCTTGGGAACACTCCAGAAGACCCCCAGAGGCAACAGCCCCTTCATATCATCCAACCCACCAACACCAACTCCTGCACAACAGCACCAGGGCAGGGCAAAAGGTCCCCCCCAAAAGGAGGGGGTGAGCAGCAGTAATAGGAGGGGAAAAGGCAAATAAAGGTGTGTTTGATACTAAAAAGGAACTCAGAACCCCACCAGGACACCTCAGAAAATTAAAGGCAGAATCAAAAAGGTAAGAAACTGCATCAAAATATTTGCAATATTCACCTTAAAGCACTACTGGAGCAAAAGGCATCAGCAGTGAGCTGAGGTCTTGCCAATGACTCTTGAAAACTGGCCAGTTCCATATATATATTTATATACTCCTTACACATATATTTTTTCCCATAGAACTTCAAATTAAGTGGAAAGTTGGGCCAGGAATCCTATGAGAAGAGAAGAGGATTTCCCAGGTGATTCCCATCACTTCCTCCCTCACTCAGACTGGAAAGCTGGTGCTGTGAGAATTGTCCTGCTCGGGGTATTTTGGCCCATCCTCTTCTAGTGCTGAACAACCCGGGGCCAAACTGATGGGAAACATCAGATTATCTCTGGGTTTTTAATTAAACACAACTTGATGTTAATATTGTTGAGGATTTGGATGAAAGTTCAGAATGGAGGACCCATTTTCAAACTGGGAAATAGGTCAGGTTTAATTTTTTGCAGACCTACAATAACGAGCCACTTTCCCTCCAGAGAGAGAAACCTGCAGAAAACACTTTGCCCATCTGCTCCTTCCCCACAGAACGATGCAGGATCTGTAACCCAGGATCCGTAATCCTATTTTTCCTGCCTAGAAACAAGATGGCAGGTCCTGTGGAATTTCATGGCATGTGCAAAGAGATATAGGCAACAGCGCTGAAAAATTCTAGTTCCTAAAGAGTCAGGAGATAAGGATGAGGAAGCAACTGAAGAGCAAATTAAAAACAAGACGTTTGGGTGTCCCTCACCTCCAGACTCCAGCACTGCTACAGAAAAAAACCTTATCAAAATTATCCAGCTTTGCATTATGGACAGGGTTCCCCCAGATCTGGTGTCTCCACCACAGGCTCTGCACTGATTGTCACCAAATGCCAAACTCATTTCCCTACAGAGGCTGGTTTGGACCTCCCTGTTCCCAGGCAGACACCAAATTCAGCCACAGAGCCCCCTCCACACCCAACGCCCACCAAGGGATTTTTCTCTGCGCAAGACCTTGCCATTAAAAAAAAAGTACAAATCTATTGGGAAAATACAAATCTACAGGGAAAAACCCAAGGAAGGATCAGGGGAAAAGCCAAGGATCACAGGAAAAGCTAAGGAAAGACCTGGAGGACTGGACTGGGACTTTTTCCAACTTCAGAAGCTGGAGATCTCACCTTGGTGAGGAAGGAGCAGGGCCCACACCCAGCTCAGCACACAAACCCAGCCCTGTGAGCTCAGCAGCCGTAACTCCCCCAGAGTGGGGCAGGAATTGGCCCCGTGTGTGTCCCCCCATCCCTGCCCACGCTCAAGGAGGTCCCGGGTCGGCAGGGAGGAGGTGGGAAGGGGAAGGAGGGGGGGGCGTCGAGAGTGAATTTCAGACTTTCACATCCCCTCTCCAGATGTGCTGGGAGTGGAATCTGACTCCGGAGGAAGGGATTTAAGCCGTGATTTCGCAGTTTACCTCCAACGTTTGCCCTGGATTTTTTACGGAGCAGTTCGAAGTCAAGCTGAGAAGTTTCTCAAGCCCTCAGCCTGGGCGGCTGGCGGGGCCAGGCAGTGGTGCCAACCCTCACCCTGAACCTCCCTGCAGATTCTAGGAACTTCACCCGAGCGAGGCAGGAATTTCTGTGCAGCCTCCCTACCTCGCCCGGTGCTTTTTGGCCGCGGCTGCATCAAAACCGCTTGGCCTGTCCTGGCAGCCAAGTGCCAAGGTATATATGCATGTCCCGACCCAAATGAATGGAGCTGCTGAATTAAGTGTTGGAGCAAAACCCTGCAGGACAAAAAAATCCATTGATGGTGCTGCAGAGTCCAAAAGCCTCCGCTGCCCCGAGCCAGAGCTCCCACAGCAGAGCCCTCTTGGTCTGAGCCATCACCCCCCTGGGATGGTCACCAGCCGCCTGCTTGGGCTCTTCTTGGGGAAAAGCCACTTCTCCCTGGAAACACGGTGGGCACAGCTCTGCTGCCAGCTCAGTGAGGGCTGGAGTCTCCTTTGGGACACCTACCACGTAGCTGGGAGCCCTCTCCAAAGCTGCCCAAAACCCCACTCCTTGGAAGAGGGACTCCACACACAGACATCGTCCCACGGGTCACTCAGTCCACAGAAACTGAGACAAGGTGTTGCTCTAAGCCGGGTCCAGCCCCTGCCCTGGGTCCTCTGTGACTCCAGGCCACGGTGGCCACGTGTCCCTTTGCTTCCCAATGCTTTCCTTCTGCCATGCAAAGCAATAAGGGACCCGGCTTCCAGCTGCCACGCCAAGTTTGGGAAGGAGAAACCCTCCCAAAGGAACAAATTTGAGAAGAAGAAACCTTCCCAAAGGAAGGAATTTGGGAAGAAGAAACCTCACAGCAACTCATAAACCAAGCAAATTCAATATGGGAAACCATTGACAAGGGATAAATACTAAAAAAACCCCTAAGATGTCAGTTTTACAGTTGCTCTCTGGCTCTTTGCTGACCATAACCACATTTTAAACACTGTTTTATGATGCAAACAGTCAGAAACCTACTGCTGGAAGCTTGTGGAATGAGCTACCCACTTTGCAGAGATAGGAACAGCCCAGGTGGACACTCCAAGCCAGCTCACCCGGAGGCTGAGCCAGGGCAAGACGACTTGCTTGGCTCTGGGGTGCAAACCACAGCTCCAAGCCATTGATGCTGCCCATCTGCATGTGAAAAAGCAAACACATAAATAAAAATTACTGTGAATGGCAGAAAACGATGCTGGAGAACGTTCCCACTGGCTTGGCTTCTCCTGGATGCAGAGCTGCACCACAGCTTGGCCAAAGCCACCCGGCCATCACTCGCCCACCCCACAGGCACAAGCTGGGCTGCAAACCCGCTGGGCTGCAAACCCTCTCCCACCCACGCTTGTTGGGACAAGGGAGAGGCTGTGTTCCTGCAGCTCCAAAAAAATTATTAATCAAATGTCAACTGGTTGGTCAGAGATTCTGGGTTTTTAAAAAAACAAAAAAAAAAAGTGGTTTTGAGTGACACAAACCCTCCTGTATTGCACAAACTCATCCACCACCAGTCAGTTGTGCAAACTGCAGAGTTTGCTTTCTGCCAAGGACCCTAAAAACCTGAGATGAGCCAAGAATTGGGCTGGGTACCCAACCTGAAAGCTGCCACACACACCAAAAAAAAAAGCAAACTCAGCATTATTTTTACTTCTCTAGAAGCTGTGCCCTGTTCCTCTGAGTCTCCCTGTGTCCACCATTCTGGCATTTTCAAAAGCCGTTTAGATAAACTGAGCCTTTGGCCACTTTTAAGCCTGTTTGGGAAAAGATGCAGCTCCTGAAGGATGGAGGTCTCTGACAGAGGATGGTCAAGGAGAGGAAGGGAAGCTTATGGATGTGGTCACTGGGAAAGGACCGTGCTGTGGACACACCTCACGTGGATGGATTGGATGTAAGGGATTTTAACCCAGAGAAAGCTTTTGTGATCACCTCAGAAAGGGGAAAACTCTCCCCCACCTTCCTTGCTAACAGAGTAAGAGTTTCTCTCTGCTTCACCCCACCTTTGGAACGAGATGCACCAGATGGGAGCAGTTCCCTTCTAGCACTCTTGAGCCAGATGTTCACGAGCTGCTCACCAGAACACGGTTTCACACCACACCCAGCACTCAGCTCCCCAAAAACCTGGCCATGACCTCTCACGCTCCTGCCGGGCACATTCCTGCAGCCTGGGCTGCAAAGGCTGGGACTCTCCAACGGGCAAAGAAGGCAAAAACGGTCCCAAAGACCAACGAGGCCACTTGGTGTCATTCCCAGGGGCTCACCAGCCCCTAAGGGTTTCTCCACCACAGCAAACCCAAGGGATCACCCTGCAGTCACCAGATCTCATGAATGCAGCTCACCCTGCTGAAGATCATAATTAGAGGGAAAACAGAGGAGGAAAGACAGGTGGCACACCCTAAAACAGAGAGGTTTTCACAATGGTTAGACACTGGCCTGGAGCCAGACCGCAGCTCTCAAAGCTCAGGGGCAGGAGAAGGGATTTAGGAGCTGAACTCCACATTTCACAACTGGTCCCAGGCCTGCAGAGGGACCAGCCCAAACCCCTCATTCAGGAGGCTGAAGTCAGATCTCAATCTGAATTTGGTGGCTTGGGCTAGTTTCAAGAATCACAAATTACCTCTGCTTATTATTATTATTATTAATAATAAAGTGCTATTTCATGCAGGAGCTTTGAGGTTCATTGTGATACGCAGACAAGTGGTTCGAGCCGGGGCGAGACGCGCAGCTGGTGGGAGCAGGTGGGGTTTGCATCGTCGGCAGCAGCTCCCAGGGCTGAACTCGGCCGCAGCTCCGTGGTGGGGACACGCCACGGGCAGGTCACGGCCCCATGGGCAGGCCTCGGCCCCATGGGCAGGTCTCGGCCCCCCATGCAGGTCTCGGCCCCACGGGCAGGCCTCGGCTGCACC
>VWZG01012802.1:6968-77050 GCA_013396735.1 Grallaria varia | reverse complement strand
TTTTTTTTGTATATTATTGTTTGCAATAAATATGCATTGTATTAAAAGTTAAACATGCCCCAGGTGTCTGATTTATCAGCCTCCAAGGAGGACTGGGGCCATGCTGGAGCCCAAGGATGGTTTTTGGGTGCATTGATGGGGTTTGGGGGGTTCCCCCTCCAGGACAGGTCCTGAGCAAAGCCATCCCAGAGACACCAGAGCCAGGGAATATGTGGGAGCTGGAGGTGAGTAAAACCAGGCTGGGCAGTTCAGAGTGTGACAGCTGAGCTCCAGAGGTGACAGTGAGCTCCAGCTGTCCCCAAGCCCCATCAGCTCTGACTGCTCTGGGTTCTCTGCTCTGAGCTGCCTGGTTTGGGGGGATGCTGAGCACAAGAGATGAGGAAAGGAGCTGCCCAGGGGGTTTGGGCTTTCAGGTCGTTCTTATAAAACTGCTGAAATCCTCCCAAAAAGCCAAAGTATCCTGAACAGCCAAGCAGGACATGTATCATCCTCAATCAGCATCAAGTGTTCCCCCCACAAATGCAACACAGGCACCCCAGGGAGCAGAGATCTCCCAGCTCAGCCAGACATTGCTCTTCCTATCAAATCCATCCCAAATAAATCACCGATCCAGTCCTGCACAGTGTGCACCCCCCTGGCCCCAGCCCGTGGTTTTGCCACCCCACCCCACTGCTGGTGGCATTGCAGAGCTCGCAGGTGACACCAGCCTGTGCAGGTCCCCTCCCTGACCTTCCCTCCAAGGCCACAGTTTTCACATGCGAAAACGTTTGCAAAAATGTCACAACCTGTCCCAGGCTGTCCCTGGAGCTGCAGCTGGCACAGGGCAGCCCCACGCCAGAGCTCAGCTGCTGGGGGGCTCTGGGGTGACCCCGGCGGGCACAGCGGAGAGCAGGGGCTGTGCTAACAAACCCCACGGCGCAGAGCTGACCAAACATCACCTTGCCAGCAGTTTCTCCTCTCCGGATTCTTTCCCCGGCTGAAAAGCCACTCCAGCCCCGGCAGCGAGACCTGCCCTGGACGCGCCACTCGCTGCAGCCCCAGAGCCCTCTGAGCTCGCGGCCACAACACGAAGCCTCCACGGCAGAGTGAAACAATTCCACGCTGTAGCCCGTTACCTGCCAGGGGTTCGTGTAGCCTTGGGCATTACTTGGGGTCGGTGTCACCCTCCCTGTGCCACCAGCCACTTCGTTCCCGGGCATTTCTCCGCGGCGCACGGCAGGTCCCCCCTGCCCCCACCAGACTCTGCCAGCTGTGAGTTTTGGCTTTGCTTTTCTTTGGATTGAAGAACAAACACGGCTCCCGGGGTTGTGTCGGGGAAGCAGCCGGGAGCCTTCGGGGAGAGCTCAGTGGGGCTGCGGCCAGCACGGCACTGCGAGAGCAGCCACGAGCAGCTCCAAACCCCAGAGAGCGTCTCCTCAATGCTCCCACGGGTGGGGTGGGCTGTCACCCAGCAGCATGCTGGAAAACATCCCAAAATTAGGCCAGCCATTGCCTGCCTCCCCAGGAGTCTGGGCCAACAGGGAGCCTGGACATTCCCTCTGCGTGCAGCGAGAGCCAGAGAGTGGGAGCAGGGCAGAACCACCAGGGATGTCCACGTGGGATGCAGCAGGAATGTCGGGGGGGATCCACCGGGGACATCCGCCCGGGATCCACCGGGGACATCTGCAGAGGATCCACCAGGGATGTCTGTGTGGGGGACCCACCGGGGACATCTGCAGAGGATCCACCGGGGATGTCCGCGTGGGATCCACCAGAGACGTCTGCCAGATCCCAAGCAGGCAGCGCTGCCAGGAGCCCAGCACAGCCCCAGCTGCTCCCAGGGGCTGCCATGGCATTGCTGTCCCAACACAGCCTTGCTGGGCTCCCCTCCCTCTCCCATTCCATGCACTCCACCTTCGCACAGAAAGCATCCCGGGATGGGCTGCGGGTCCTGCCCCACTGCAGCCTCTGGGACAGGGACCAGCAGCACAGCCACGGCGCCACCGGCCTTTCTCTTCTCCCTTTTCAGAGCCCAGCTCCAGGAATCAGGGGGTTTAGCGAGATGGAGATTTACGAGTAAAAGTGAAAGAGGCGAGTTGGGTTTTCCCCTGCGCCTGGTGTTTGTCTCCCTCAGGACCACACTTGGCTCCCAGCAGGGAACTGCTGCCACCCAGGAGAGGGGCTTAGGAAGGGGAGACAAGCACAAGCCCCCTTTTCTCCGATGGCATCAGAAAGATTTGGCTAAGATGCTTGGATTCGATGCTGCAGAGATGGAAAAGCGGGGGGAAAGAGGAGGACTTAGACACAGGGTGCGAACGGGTCCAAGGAATCAGAGAGGACACCAAAAGAAAAGCCTTAAGCAACTCTAGCACAAGCTCCTGTGGCTGGCTGGGGATGTGGATGCAGGTGGGATCAGAGCCGCTCCTCCCTCCCCTTGGGAAGCGGGTGCCAAGGATGCACATGCAATGCTGCAGGACACAGAGCCACGACTGTCCCCTCTGCCACCCCCGGCCAGGCTGGTTGTGACCAGGGCAAGGAGTGCTGTGACTCCCATCGCACCCAGATCAGGGTAACAACGGGAGGGAGGGGAGGAAGAGGCTCCCACAGACCCCTCGTGCTCCCCCAGCCACCCAAAGTCCCCTCTGCAGCAGAATTAACCCCTCTGGAGTCGCAGTGGGTCATCACCATGTGGCCATTCCCCAGTCACGCTACAAGCCTGGTGGCACCCGCAGATCCCAAAATTCCCAGGGCCAGACCCCAGCCACCCACATCCCTGTGGGCACAGACATGCCCTAAGTGCTACTGTAATAGAAATAATCGATCCTGAGGTGCCCAGGGGGGTGTAAAAGACCTCGACTGGTCACTCCTTGGGTCAGAGCCCGGCTCTTCACTACCCCTTTGCACAAGGGCTGCCCTAATGGGGCGCTGGGCTGCCATCGGGGGCCTGGAGTGCTGTTGTAATACAACTACTAATCAGGCAATAGCTTTTATACGAGCAGCCCCCGCTCAGGCTGCGCTCCCAAGGCTCATAAAGCGGGGAAGGCTCTATTTGAAGTCACCAGGAGCCCAGCCTGTGCACAGGGAGCTGCATCAGAGCTGTTCAGCCAACCCTGTGGCTGTGAAATTCCAGTTTCATCCCGTGTGTGTGTGTGTGTGCCTGTGTGTCTGCACACATGCACACAGAGCCCGGGACCATCAGTGGCGAGCAGCCTGAGCTTTGAGACACATTGTTTGTGGAGTTGGGCTGGGGAGGGGAGTTATTTCTTCATTAAAACAAAGTCACGTTTATAGATGGCTCAATAAAAACCCGTTTGAAATAAGAAATAACAGCGACTCTACGCAGGGAAAGGAAAGGAAACAAGCCTCCAAATTCACATTTCTAATTAATTACCTGCCTGGGAGCTGCTCTCAGCTTTCAGGGGCTGAAACGTTTTACAGGGGGAAGGTCTGAGAGCTGGGTCTGTGCATTACGAGCACGGCGACCGCAGCGCTCCGGGAGCCAGAGGCAATAACGCGGCAACTCAGCCCCGCAGAGGCACAGCCCGGCCCAGGGGCTGCCAGCCCAGACACACACAGCTATTCAGCCGAGAAACAACTATGGTTTTAACAAGGTCCTCGCTCCGACTTGAGGAACTCCACGGGCTGAACAACGTGTGGCCATCCCGAGACATGTGCCTGTGTGTCACACCCACGTGCAGAAAACACCCACGCGGAGTCAGAGCCGCGGAGGGATCGAGGGGAGAACAACCAGGGCTGGTGGCAAACTGGCCCCAGCCCCTGCTCTGGCATCACCTCCCTCATCCCTCTCAATGACCCCATGGGGTTCTGCACCCCACAGGTTCCAGATCCACATCAAATTTCCCAGTCGCAGGGGACTGGTTGAGTCCCCAGCCTGGAGTTTCCCTCAGCACAAAGTTTCTCACCAACTGACTGGGTTTTCAACCTCAGCGCTCAAGGTGACAACTCACACGTGGTCCCCATAGTTCTGGTAGGACAGTGTTTATGCCCCACATCCCTCCCAGGTCCCCTCCACGCCCTGAGATGCGTCAGAAGGAAAAGAGGGGAAAAAAGCTCTACATTTGATTTTCCTTCTCCCAGCGCGGGGATTAATTGCACACATCGTCTGGGCAGAAACCAACTATCACCAAGCAAAGTCTCGCTCCATAAATTTTAAACTGCTAATAATAAGGCTGGACAGGAGTTTTAAAGCTTCAGTAGACAGTTTACAATTAACCTACTCCTGTCAGCTGGAAAATCACCTTAAAATGTGATTCCAGTTCACGTCTGGCTCACTTTGAGAGTTGGAAACTGCCTTGGAATCCCAGTGAAAGCATCGAGCAGAGCCAGGAGGAAGGCCTGAGGGGCAGAGTTTCAGCCCACACCTGACCTGAATTTCTCTCAACACTGGGGCAGGTTTTTACCAGGTATCCCACAGGATTGCCAGTCCAGTCCTTGGAAGTTGGAAACCAACCTCCCCGAGTTGTGGAGCTCCTTGAGCTCATGCCAATCAAATTATTGTCAACTTTTCCAAGAAGACAAACCCCTGGCTCAACACATTTTTGATTTAGCAGCTGCAACACAGGTGAGGGAGAGGAAGATGTGGATTTTGAAGTCCCAAACCACCAGAGACACCTAAGGAATGATAACCCAGTGTCATCACACCATAGAGCACTGGACAGACCCACTACACTAGCCCTGTTGCATCCTGATTCTCCATGGGCTTTTTCCGAGCTGCAAGGTGAATTCCAGACATTGGAGCCACCATCCCAGTGGTCACATTCCAACTGAGCCAGACTAAGCAGGTACACGTGGAGATCCCTACAGTGCAATGAGGAGCTCCATCCCTGTAACTCAGTATGTGCAATACCCTTTTTCCCCCCTCTTTTACCGACTTAGTCACAACTTTTTAAAGATAAAAAATACACTAAAAATAAGTTACGGAGTTTTACTGTGAGGGTGGGGAGCCCCTGGCACAGGTTGCCCAGAGAAGCTGTGGCTGCCCCATCCCTGGAAGTGTCCAAGGCCAGGTTGGACAGGGCTTGGAGCAACCTGGGCTGGTGGAAGGTGTCCCTGCCCATGGCAGGGGGTGGAACTGGATGGGCTTTGAGGTCTCCACCCACACAAACTAGTCCATGAACATTTAAGGAAGTTTTGGCATCCAAACCAGCCTACTTGGACCCTACAACTTCACATATCAAGACTTCAGTCTTTGGCCACAGCCACGAGGTGAAGCATCAAAAATGTCCCAACTGGAATATCTTTGAAAAGCGCCCCTAATGAATTGTGTCAGTGACGAGTAAGTTGGGGGGGAGACACCCAGTCATTTTCTGTGATTAAAAGGCAAATTTTATTCCTCTAGAAACTTGGAAGCAAATGTGGCGTTGCCATGGTTTCACACCCACTGGCTGGAAATGACAATATTAGCAGGGTGACCTGGTAATTAGAAACTGTGCCCCCAGGTCAGGCTGCGGAGAAAATAAAGAGAGATTACCGAGTCCTAAAGACGCAGCATAATGCTGCGGGCTCCTGGGCTCCCCACCTTTTATAACCGGCCCATTTAAATGCAGATTATGACTTTCCACCTGGGGCTGCTAATCTGTCTCACAGCCAGATCAAACAATAAGGCATCTCTCCGCACTGTGGGGCCAGGGTGCTTTGGAGCCCGGGCTGTCATCAGGTCCCTCACTCGGTCTGTCCCCCTTTTCTCAGGATAAAACCCAGAGTTTTCTGTTCACAGATGATTATTTTTCCACCCTGGATGTTTATGCCCTCGTCTCCCTCCCCCAAACCCCAAGGATTTGGAGCAAACCAGGCTCAGATTTTCCACTCGGTGATGCAATGGAAGACAAGGGGCAGCAATCAAGCTCATTAGCATCGGGCTGGCACACACTCAGTTTAGGGGGAAGGATCATGCAGGGGTCCTGAAATAGCAGGAGGGTGATTTCAGGGAAGCAGGTGGCTCCTCTCAGCCCAGCATCCCAAGGAACACTCGAGGACACAGAGTCAGTGTCCGCCCAACAGATCCTACTGGGATCAACTGGGTGATGCTGGGCAAAGACACACCATGCCCGTGGGAGCTACCTGACCCAGCACCTGGGCAACCCCTTCACTGCAGCCTTTCCCTTGGTAGGGACAGCGTTCAGAGACCACCTTCATTCACACTGAATGGCAGGGACATCAAACCCCACGTGTGTCTGCAACAGGTTGGCATTCCTGGGTATCCAAACAGGGAAAAGACTCCAGGATCCAGCACTTGTTCTGGTTCCCAGCTTGCCTTGGCCATCAGCTTGGTGAGCCCTTTGGCATGAGGAGCTACAGAATCATTTGGGTTGGAAAAGACCTCCAAGATCATCGAGTCCAACCTGTGCCTGATCCCCACCTTGTCCCCCAGCCCAGAGCACTGAGTGCCACATCCACTTGGACACCTCCAGGGATGGGGACTCCACCACCTCCCTGGGCAGCCCCTTCCATTGCCTGACAATCCTTTCTGTGGAGAACTTTTCCCTAATATCCAATCTAAACGTACTCTGGTGCAGTTTGAGGCTGTTTCCTCTTGTGCTTTTGTTACCTGGGAGAAGAGGCCGACCCCCACCTTGCTACAACCTTCTTTCAGGGAGTTGTACATGGGGATAAGGTCTCCCCTGAGCCACTTTTCCTCCAGGCTGAGCCCCCCCCAGCTCCTTCAGTTGCTTCTCAAGAAATACCCATGGAATCCTGCCCGGATAGACTGACTAAGAGTGGTCCAAACCTGCCCCTGCCAGCAGAAGTTGTTAGCCCAGGCTCTCACCAAGGTGTTCCCAGCTGTGTTTTCGCTGGTGGCAGCTGCTGCTGGGGACTGTCCTCACCCAGGACTGACACAGGGAGGTTAAAAAGGCATAACCCAGACACAATCCCTGTAAGCTGGACGTTAAAAATCCATCCCCGTTTTAAACACCAGCAGAGCGGGTAATGCCACTGTCATTAAAGCCAGATGACTCCATCAACACCAGCAGAGAGTGAGAGCTTTAAGCTCCTTAGACTCCTGCACCTGGCCCCCTGCTTCTATTAAGTGTGGGAGCCTTTCAGTGAGGGTTAGTAACAGCCCTGGGCCCATCATGTATTTCTCACAAGCCAGCACAGGTGTCAGGTGCATCAGGCACCTTCCACAGCTCTTCAGAGAGCCCCAGGAATTTTATCTGCTTTTCTGGAGACGCCAAACTCAAACCCCAGCATGTGACAGACTCTGGTAATGTGGGTCTCTACATCCCACTCACCCCCCTTGGGTGGATATTTAACATCTCTGTCACTTTATGGTCCTGGAAACCCAGGACAGCTCCATCCAAGTATTTTCAAACATTCCCCATTCAAGAGTCATCTTAACCTTCTCAAAGCAGGAGAGGAATAGGGAAAATGATTCCCAGAAGACTCGGAAGGACACAGTGGAGGTTGCCGTGTTCTTCCCATATCCCAATCTTTGCAAAATGCTCTTAGCAAAGATAGGAAGGAAAAGAACCCAAAATCCCAACCTCTGAATGCAACTGCAGGCAAAACCCTTCATTTCCAGCAGTAAACGAGCAATTGCTCCCTGTAGCAATTCTGGTGTAATAAACCAGGAGGATAATGGAGTGCAGGACACTGGGAACACGGGGAAAGCCAGACTGGGTCCCCCAAGCCTTGCCAAGCACACCCAGGCCCCTCTGGGCTCCTCCATGCCTCAGTTTCCCCACACCTGAGATCCCCCTGCACTGAACAAATAACTCCTTTGATGCTTGGCAATCACAGAGAGCCGATTTTGCACGTTTTTATTGCACGGTGCCAGCACTGCAGAAGCGACTGGGGCCACCTTATCCCTGCAGGCCCAGCACAGCCACATCTCACCACAGAACGGCCCCCAATAAATGCCAAAACTGAGCCTTCTTTGCTTCCCACTTGCCTTCCCCAACCCCGGGGCTGCCTCCGGTCCCCTTTCGTCGCCCCCATTCCTCCTCCCGTCCCGAACTGTCATGGTTTATTTTGTTTGGGTGGATTTTCTTTCTCCTTCCTCCCCCCCCGCCCCTCGCAAACAGATAGTTTTCCCATGGAGATCCAGCCCGCTCCGTGCCCATTAGCATCCTTGTGCATAATTAGAGCCCGAGGCATTGTCATGCAAAGCAGCCTCGGATGACAAACACTTCAGCCCGGACGACGCAGAAACGCTGCGAGGAAGTTTCTCACACTGGTTTTAGCCAAGGCAAACTGGCCCGCGCACGGGTTTGAGATTTTAATTAATTAACGGGTGCTGGGCTCCCTTCACAGCCCCATCACCGCTCGAGGATGGGAGTCCCAGGGCTCCTGCACCCATCCATCCATCCATCCATCCATCCACGGGCTTCACCTTTCCAGAGGGTCCCATTCCCCTGCAGTGGGATTTGCTCTCCCTGTGCAGCATCGCTCGTGCAAAGAGTTTCAGAGCCTTCCTATGGCGGATTTTGCTCTGTGGGGGAACGTGTAGAAGCCCTTTATCACCTCCCAAAACATTCACTGCAAAAACACATCACATGTGCTCCCTCGTGCCCCACACCTTGCTGGGAAGGGAGATCCTCAGCAGCAGAGGCCAGAGGGGCTCCTGCAGACCCATCAGTCAGAACAAAGCAAACCCCAAATCCAGCCTCCTCCACAACACTCCCAAAGCATCCAGCAGTAACTTGTCCTCCTGGAGCACTGCCACACCTCCAGCGAGCACTGCAGGAGGGCTGGGGAGACCAGGTGGCATCAGGGACACCTTCCCAGATGGGGGTCCCATTCCCTTCCTTGGGATCTAATAAAAGGACCCACCTAATAATAACAACCACCGCCTAATAACAGGAGCCACCAAAAGGTGAAGAAGCGGCCAAGTCAGAGCCGTGCTGGGTAATTGCAAAGTGTTGAAACCCTGGGATGCTTCTGGGAATGTCAGAGATGAACACACCTGGCGGGTCTAATCCTTCCCCAAACCAGCACCCTGCAAGTGCTTCCCTCCCAGAATGAGCACCAGCTCCTCTGCTCCTCCACCAGCTCACGGGGGGTTTGGCTCCCACATTTCAGTGTCTTTTCATGGCCCTGGAGGTGCTTTGCCAACATTTTCTGTTGCAGTAACAAGGCACCTTTTGATACGGGAATTTCAGAGAGAACCAGCAGGGAAATGGGGGCTGTGGGCAAGGACAGCAGCTGCTCTGAACCATTTGGGGTATTATTTTTGCCATTCTTTGTCGTCCCTCATGTGAATTCCTGCTCAGTGAGGGACAGGGCTGGAAACATCAGGTGCGTGCAGCACAGGAGGCTTCCTGTGGCTCCACCTGAGCAACCCCGAGCTTCCCTCCTAATGCCAACCCCTTCAGACCACAGACATCGACTGAGTCAGGATCCCATGGCTGCAGGTTGACTCATGGGGGAATAATTTGGGACCCGGGATGCCATGGCTGAGGTTGACTCACAGGGGAAGAATTTGGGATATTTCTGAGGTGTCCTCAGTTTAACCCTTAACCTCCCAGCTCTGCTCCTTGGTTTCACTCTGGGAATTCTCCCTCCCTCAAGGCACAGAACCAAAGATCAGCATTTAAAACAAGCTGCAGAAGCACGTGAGTCATAAAGAGTGAGAGTCATCCACAGAGACAAGAACCCCCGCACTGATGTCTCCCCGCCCAGTTCCTGGAGGATGCAACACCCCACGTCTCTCTCTGGACAGCCCTGCAGAGCTGTGTCAGTCACAAAACTAGTGATGTCAGCCCAAAACACAGCTGAGAGGACCCTGCACCTCGGTTAAGGGATCTGGCACTCATTAACCCTCAGGGCTGTGGGTGCCACGTAACCTCCCCTTCCTGAGCCTTCCCTGAGAGAAAATAGGGGAAAAAATAGGTGAAGGAGCTGAGGGTGGTGCAAACACCCCCACGACCCTCACCTGCTCCCACACACCCCAAACTGATGAGATCTTGGCCAAGGGGCCACTGACCAGCCTCGCACAGCTGATGGCAGAGCTGGCTGGAGGGTGCACCAGGACGTGGTGCTGGAGGAGCACAGTGGAGTCCTCTTCACCCACAGGACACCCCAAAAAAAAGAGATAGGTACATTTTGGAGGTTGGCATCGTTCTCTTCAGCCATCCCCAGGGGCTCTGGGCTCTGCTCCCCACACACAGGCGGCCACCAGGATGTCCAGCAGCTGGAGGGCCACAGGAACCCCCCCAGCCCTGCAGACACTGGGGGCACAGGAGGTCAACACTCGCTCCTGGCTGGTGTGTTTGCTTTGCCTGCCCCCAGATCCTGCCACAGAAGGTGGGCAGAGCCAGAGCTGGGGCTGACCTGACTTCTGACCCAGAACCAGCCCGGCCAAGCCCCTGATTGCAACCGTCTGGATGGGGGCAGTGGGTCTGATGTGCTCCCCCGGGATGGGGGACATGCCAGGAGCTGCCAGTGGTTGGGGTGACAAGAACCTCCTGCAAAGCCAGGCAATGGATGGCAGTGCTGAGGGCAGCAGGCAAAGCATCCCTGAGGGCCTGGAGCATTTTATAGCCAGTGTAGTGGCCCAGCCCGGGGGGAACAAAGGGCTGGGGAGAGCGTTGCTGACAGCTGGGAAATGCACAGAGCAAGGATCAGAGGCACAGAGAACACACAGAAAGGGCAGCCCCAGGTTTGCTGCCCGGCCCTGCTCCCGCAGACCCCCCTCACCAGACACTGCACCAGCGGTGCTGGTGGCCACCAAAGAGTCCCGGAAAGGTCTCCAGTCCACCAGGATGCTTCTCCAGTTCCCCAACAGAAGATATCACCATTTCCTTTCACAGCTCTCAGTACTTTAGGAGCTTTTTGATGGCCAGAATTTTTTTTTCCTTTCCTGCAAGATTTCTTTCCTGGGAACTGATTTTGCAGCAGGATAAGAGCTTGCAGGGGTGAATCACATGTGGTCATTGCACCACAGGACAGAAAGAGGGTGGGAGATGGAGCAGAACAACAAAAATTCCCCATATCCCCCTGGTCAGTTGCTCTCTGCTCCAGGAAAATAACCCAGAGAAATTAAATATTCCCCAAAGCTGAACCTCCAGCACATGTTAACATCCAGCAGTTCAGAAAAATGACAACTCTTTGTTTAGACTTTTGCCTAATTCATATTTTATACAGGCCTCATAATCCATACTCAATCCATCTTCCCTCTTATTTGTTTTCTCTTCCCCCTCCTTTTTTTCTTTTAACCTGTTTAATCCTTTTAAGTTCAAGGATTTGAAAAGCAAATACTATAAAAGATGAAAGGTGCGTTGGAGGAAATCAACTTTGATAAGAGGCTTTTATGGCTTGTAAACCTTATTCCGGCCCTTTGGCTTGAAAGGCAGCACTAATTTTAAGAGCCTTATGCAAGCCTCACGTTGAGCTTCAAAAAAAAGTGTCCCAGCCTAGAAATGATGGGCACCTGGCTAAGGGGCTTTCATCAGGGTGCTGAAGTCTGGCCCAAAGCTGGACAGCCAATAAAGCACAACTATAGACTTTTAAGAACCTTAGAAACAGCCAAGACAACTTTCAAAAGAAGAAAACAACCCACTAAATATTAGGAATAATGGCACAACCCTGAATAAATTGGTGGTGTGATACTCCCCTCAAAGTAAAGCTCTGCCCCTCCAAGCCATCCCTCCAGGCAGCGCATCTCCAGCAGCTCCACGCCATGGGACCTCTGCCCAGGTCTGAACGGGTTAAACGGCCCCAGCCCCACTTCGGGGACAGGTTTCAGCTTCTTCCAGGGCCAGGACTGGGTGCAGTGAGGTCACAATTTGGCAGAGCTGCTCCTGCTCGGGGCGGAAACACAGAGAGCGCGATTGTGTAAGAGGAGTGTTTGGAGACGGAGATGCTTGACAGGGTAAACACACAACTGCCTTGGGTGTTTGGACACAGGCCACAAGAACCCAAGGGAAACGTCTCAGCACGGGCCCAACTCCGGCCAACACCCCTGAGGGGTGGATGTCCCATCCCAGGTGCCCAAGGCTGAGGTTGGGACTGAGGAGCCCCACCCTGTGCTCCTGCGGCCACTGGGGCTGGGGCCACCAGCAGGGCCACCATGCCCAGTTATCAGTGGGTGCTGCAGGGTGGAATCACTTCCACGTGGTCTCTGGCACCACTCAGGGCAAACACACAATGCCATCCCTCCTTTGACATGAGACAGAGCCACAGAATCATTCAGGTTGGAAAAGACCTCCAAGACCATCAACCTGCGCCCGATGCCCACCCTGTCACCCAGCCCAGAGCACAGAGTTACATCTCCAGTTACATGTCCTTGAACACCTCCAGGGATGGGGACTCCACTGCCTCTCTGGGCAGCCCCTCCTTCCATGAGGAACTCCCTCCTGATGTCCAGCCTGAGCCCCCCGAGGCTCCTGCACTGCTCCAAAATGTGCTGCTGGGGCCTGAATGGTTACCTGGAGAGCAGAGGCTGCGCCCACCCTTGCAGTGCTGCTCCCAGGGTGACACCTCTGGGCTCAGCAGCAGCACGGGGGACACTCGTGCAAAGCATTACTATGTGGGAAATGAGCTGCAATCCAGCAAAGGGATGGCCATCAGGAGACCCAGGCTGGTTCCTTGGGACACTGCTCTTCCCAGAGGAGCGGGGAGGGTCAGTGGTGGCTGAAAGGCCATCCCAGGCAAGGGAGAGGAACTCAATACCAGATAATCATCTTTCAGATACAGGTAGGAGACTCTTTTCAGATGCATGAATTATTTTAGTGACATTTGCAGATTCCTACAGTCTCTGGGGCAGGCCAGTTATCCCCATCACCTGTTTCCATACATCCCCAGAGCTGGAGAGGAGTTTGTTGATCAGCTCTGAAGTTTTAGCCTAAATTTGCGCCTGAAACTACCACCAGAGAAAAAAAAAAGGGGGGGGTGTGTGGAATTAATAAAAATCCTACTCAACCGCCGTATGGCTTTTCCAACAGGATATGGGTCAGGTCCTGCATGTGTTTTTGGGACTGCCTGGTGCAAGAAAACACAATCATTTTTCAGCCAAGCCCAGGGCAGAGCAAAGACCTCAAGCCCCCTTTGCAGCAGCTTGGCCGCGATGCCAGGGAAGGGAAGGTCAGAGCCACGAGCTCCAACACTCCGGGAGAGGGGCCGGCTGGATGGACCCCAGCTAATGGGATCTCTGGAGTTCTGCACGTGGTCCCTGCTGCTGGAGCTCCTGGAGCTGCTGATGAGCTGCACGGGCAGGGGGAGCAGCCTGAAACCCGGGCTGCACAAACAAGAAGCAACCACCCGTTTTTAACCTCAATATTTTCCAGCCTAAATAAGCAAAATGGGCAAAGGGTGGAAGAAAGTGTGACAGGCAGGCTTAGGGAGCTTAAGGGATTTACCCCAGCTGCCAAGGGGGGACTGAAAGCCGGATTTCTGGATCCCAGAGCAGTTTGGTCCCAAACCCCTTCACGCGCCACTGCTGTCGGGAATTGGTCCTACGCAAAGACAACTCCAACTGCAATTCCAATAGACCCCTTTTGCAAGCACAACCCCAAATATCATTACAAACGCGATATGGGAGCACTCTGCTCACCCCAGGGAGGAACAGGGAATGTGGCAGCTGCAGGTGCTGAGATCCTGGAAGAAATGCTGCTGGGACACACAAGTGTCCCAGGTTTTGAAGTAAAACCCTGCCCGTGGGGCTCTAGTATATATACTCCTCATTATTTGTTGTTGTTATTGTTACTGAAAAGCAAAAATGTTTGTAAACACTGTAATCAAGCCGTTTTCACAACTGGAAAACTCTTCGAGCAGACCCAAGCAGCAGCAGCAACTGCTTTCCTGACCAGTCTGGTGTCTCCCGCAGATCTGCAAACCCAGGAAGGATCTTGTTAGCACAGTGAACTGAGGAAACACAGTGGGCTAGAAATTACAGCAGTGCAATCAGCCCAGCTTTTTTCCATTACCCAGGCTGAAAAAAATGCCAGTAAATAATAACAATAATGAAAATAATCAGGGGAAAATGGTTAAGGACATTTTCCTAGCCATGTGGAGCACAGTTATCTTGGGAAAGACTTTCCATCTCAAGCCAGATGTCAGGTGTTACACCAGAATCCTTACCAGACCCAGGCTCAGGTCTCAGAGTGAACCAGCAGCAGGGTTATTGTTCCAGAGCACTGCTAAGCAATATGCAGTTTTCACCTGGGAAACTCTTTAGGTGAGTTAGGACCTGAAGCTTGGAGGGGTGCTCAGGAGGGGAGGAGGAGGTGACACGCAGCAGCACATGTCCCTGTGCCACCTCCAGCACAAGGATGGGACTCAGACATTTGTCACATCCCTCTCCCAGCCACATGCAGAAACCCCAGGAGCCATCAAGCCACATGAAGATGAGGTGGGAGATACTCAGCCTCCACTCACAGGATACAAAGCCCCAAATCTTTAAGAACGCCATGGCCAATACAATGTCTTGGTCCCAGTCACCATCCTGGGGACACTCCAGCCTGCTCCCCAACATCCCCTCTCCCTGCTCAGCCACACCAGTGACCAGCTGATGTTCCCCAGGAGTGTCAAACCTCGCAGCTGTTTTGTTCAGCAGCCCCACGCCACAAACACAGTTTGCCAACAGTCATTACAACGTCCTGCAACATTTGGCCACCAGACTCGCTCTCTATTTGTTTTTTGAGGACGAGGGAAGGATTGCTCAACAGCTGCAGTGTAGGCCTGGTTAGCCAAAATAAAATAATAATGCCCTGCCCTAAGCACATCTCCAGGGAGACCAAGTGGTTTTTCCACTTATTTATACACCACCGGTAGCACCAAGGGATTCTTACCAAGATCAAACCCTTGGCATGGCAGCCCCACAGAGAGGGAGGGGAGCCACCAATCCAGCAGGAAAGGGTGAGGAATGAGGAGGAGGGAGGACTGAGTAGCTGAAGGAGTCACCCAGTGCCATAATGGGTGGCCGTGGCTCAGCTGGAGCTAAATTTCCAAGGTCTGAGTGACCAAGGGAGGATAAAGCACTTCCTTGGCTCAAAGGGGCTGTTTCCAATAAAAACAAGGATCCTGGAGGAGCTGCCTGCACCTCCCTGGCTGCGGTCATGCTTCCCGGATCATCTTTTCAGTGGTGTGGGAAACCACTGGGGCCAAACCAAGGAATGAGGTAAAGGAGCCCGGCAGCCTGGGAATAGCAGCACAGGCACTTGGACCACATGAGCATCCTGCACGAGCCCTCAGCTGAGTCCAGCCCTGCAGTCCAAGGGCTGCTTTGACTCACTGGAGACCTGGAAGGGACCCAGCAGCTGGGAATCGCACACACGAGTCATAGGAAGGGATGGGCAAAGCTCCGTGGAACTTCACAAACCCTTAAAATGCTCACTTTATAATATTAGGGGGGAAGATCTTAATTAAAACAGTTTTTCTTGTATTTGAAGCAGTTGACATGCCCTTCCTACTCTAAAAATCAGGTTGGAGGAACTCAAGGGTCTTCACACCCCACTGAGCCAACACTGGTCGCAGGAGCCTTCAGGACTGGGATCAGGTTTGCACATCTGGCCCTGTTTCATCCCAGTTGCACAGACACCAGACAGCAAAACCAGCCCCTTGCTCCAAAGAGTCCCAGAGTACCTTGTGTCAACACCAACCCCCCCAAAAAATGCACAGAACACTTCAAAGATTTTATGAAGGAAATAATGAGCCTCTTCTCCTAAATTAAAATCCTTTTCTTCCCTTTCCCAACACAGCAGGACTTATACTATCCCCAAGTCTGATAAATAAAAGGAGCTTTCATGTCAAAAAAAAAGCCATGTATTTATGTAGGTATCTCGAGCAACCTTTAAAATATTCTTTTAATGAGCAGAAGTTTCCAAAGCCTGAAGTTACACCCAAACTTTCCTCGTGTAGGTGCACTGTTGCCAAATTAAAGGTAGCACCGTGGTGAATTTTTACAGTGCATCCTGGAGAACATGAGCCTTCATCAGGCTCCAGGAGCTCCCAGCAGGACACGATGCAAACCATGGACTCCAGTGGTGAGAAAGACAGGGATGAGGAGAAAGCAGCCCCATATTGTAGCAATCTTCCCAGTCATTAATTGCATCCTGCTGGCACAGCCCTCTCCAAGTCTGGTCCTAAAGCATGTCAAACACTTCCCTCCTCTGAACACTTGTTAAAGAGACTTTAACCTCTTCTCTCCTGAGTCCCAAAGTCTGCTGAGTCGCAGGAAAGAGGCTGGAGAAGAGGTCCAGGGGAGCAGCACTCAGAGGTCACCAGCCAGCGTGAACCTCAAGTGCCTGACTTCCTTCTTTTCCAGGAAAATGGGGCAGGGAGGGGGCAGGGATGGACACTGGTGGGAACCCTCTCCTCCTCCCCAGCTTTGGGAGGATATGGTCCCGGTTGGGGGTCGTCTAAGATGAAAGAGCATTTGACATTTTCAGACCAAAGGGTCTTATTTTTATTTTATTTTTGAGGGCCACATGCAGTCAAATGCCTTTAATGGTGCTAGAAACAGATGGGCCACCGTTTTCTTTGCTCATACGGGGCGCCAGACATAAAAATATCATTGAAAAATGAGAAATAAAAGTTCTCCCTTTTTCATTTACTGTTTCTGTTCCTTCCTGGCTCCTGGAAACCGGCACTGGACAAGGAATGTGGCTGGAGTGATCAGCCACCACTTAAGCCCACGGTGCCTCCAAGACATCAGTGTTGTTCTGGACAGGAACCAAACCCTGCCAGCTCTTCAAACAAAGGATTATTTCTTATTTCCAATAAGAAACCAAATGAAAATATTCAAACATCTCCACCTTCTAGATTTCTGCTTGAAATTATTTTTCCCCCATTTTGCTTTACTGAGACAACTGAAGGCGGGGGGGAGGGAAGGAATTAAAAAGTCAAAGAAAAACTACAAGAAAGGGAAGGGATGAAAGGGAAACCATTTCAGAAACAGAAAGTTAAAATCCAAACCTTTCTCCACCAAGAGTAATTAGTTAAGACTCTGGGAAGGAAAGAGTTGAGTTTGGGTTGAAAAATTCCAAGGAGGTCAATTAAAATAATGTATGAGTGATGAGGGCTGGTCCCCGAGGTCTGCAGTCCCCCACCCCAGCCACAGCCCTACAGGAGTGTGGCCCAGAATCTCCAGCTCCACGTGGCCGAGGCACACGGGGGTGTTTGGGAATGCCCAGGACCTTTCTCCTCTCTCTCCTCCTGGGGCACTGCATTGCTCCCTTTCCCGCAGGAAGTGTTCAGCCAAAGCAAACAGGCATTCCTGGAGCTGGCAGAGCAGCTGCACAGAGCTGGCAGCCCCCAGCCTGCAGGACCCCCCCTCTCCATCATCCCCGTGGGCCACGTGCACAGGGGGCTCCTCCAGCAGCATCCATGTGCTCCAGAGCCAGGAGTCCACTTAAACAGGAACCTATCACCAGGCTTGTGCTCCCACGGCTGGAATTGCAAGTCCTTTCCCCTCCAGCATCAACCCACAGCCTCCCTCTGCCCTTGCAGCCCCTCCGTGGCATCCACAGTTCCATTAGTTCTTGTCCCTTCAGCATCAATCTGCTCTGAGCTTCCCAAATCCAAATATTATCCCCCTCCTTTGCTCTGCAATGGGCAAGAACCATCTGCATTCTGCCCCAAAGATAAATATATCTCAGGATAATACACGTATGGCATAAAATTCAGCCTCAGACCTCTGGCCAAGCCATTGCCCATCATTTTTCCAGTGAGCCACATGCACTGGAAGCCACTTGTCCAGCCTCCACCAGGCAAGTGTCCATCCAGAGGTGTCACAGAGCTGGAACTTCGGTCACACAGAGCTTCAGTTTCCCCCCAGATCAGTCCATGCTGAGAGCCTGCTAAGGAGGCACAGCAAAATTCCCAGGCAGAATAAAAAGCAAGAGATAAAAACGATGCTCATGTGCAGCTGGGATTGGGAAGCCTGGGATGCAGACAGATCTCTGGAATTCTGGACTTTGCCCTGAGTCTGCCTGTACATCCACATGGACAGGCACAAGGAGGATGGTCACAAAGAGGGACATGCAGGTGACGGCCAGGAAGGCTCCTGACATCCCCCAAGGACAATATCCCGGTGCTGTCCCAGGAGAACATGACCCCCCTGTGCACACAATGCAGGCTGGGAGCTGCTGCCCCTCTGCCCACAGAGAGGGAGCTGGGGGGGCACAAGGAGCCTGCTGGGAACACAGCACTGGGCCAGAAGGAGAAATAACCCAACCCGCAAAAGTAGTGGGAAAACCAAATTAAAAGTAGTGAAAAACCAATCACCAAAACGTACTTTTATCAACAGCTCCAGGGCATCATCCACCCAGGCACCTCCAGGCTCCAGGCTGGAGCACAGGAAGGGCATCCTCTGCCCTGGGGCTGGGCAACAGGGACATCCTGCATGCACATATTCTCCTCTATCTGCGCGATCAGGACCATTAGGATGGATGTCTTCCCATTATCTTTGCTAAAGCACATTTGAATACAAACCAGAGTAAGTTTTCCACCTTGGGATAGAGCAATGAGGTGGGACAGAAGCTGAGGCACAGACTCATTCATATCCCGGGGAGCTGAGAGGAACCAGCCTCCTCTTCCAGACACTTTTTCTACCATTGTGGGAAACCAAGAGATTTTCATCCAAAACCCCAAGGCATAACCCGGCACTTGCAGCCCTGCTCTGACAGCACCTGTAGCAAACAGCCCAAACAAGCACTCCTTCCCAGGAACAGAAATAGACTTTGGTCCAAGAGCTATTTTTATTCCCTCCAAAAATATTTTGACAAAACCCATTTGCATCATCCCTGACACTTCCTCTCGCAGGCGAGGCACTGCGAGAACGGATCCGCCCAGGGTTTGAGGAGGAATGTGAGGAACAGCCGACTTTGGCAAAAACAGGGAGCCCGGAGGGATGGAGAGGCATCCCAGCAGCGGGGCAGGTATCACCCAGGGCTTTTTGGGATCCTGAAAAGCAGCCCCCACCAGGGTTGGCAGTCGGGGGATGGCAGTGGCTTGGCTCAGGTAGAAAGCAAGACTGAAAGTAAGTTTCCCAGCATTGCACCTGGGGGAGCTGAGAAAGAAGAGCTGCCTGCTGGAACTTTGGGTTGCCAGGCTGGCACTGCTCACAGTCAGCATCGGTGCTTTTATCAAAATAAAACCCAAATGCCCACCTAAGTCTAATTTCCTCTCTTTGGAACGTAATCACAACCCAAATCCATCTTCTCCCGTTGCACTCACACTGCTGCAGGCCCCCAGCTCTGTGAGCACCCTCCACACTGAGACCAGCCCCAAGGGGCCCCAGACCAGACCCAGGGCACAGAGCGAGCCACTGAGGATCAAATACATGCACTGGATGCATTTCCAACTCACAGAGGTCCCAAAACTTTCCAAACCACTGAGAAAAAAGACCCCAAATTGCATTTGCATATGCCCGAGTACCAAGTGGTGGGAGGAGAGGATCCTTCCATCCCGAGCAACCAGGTACCCTGAAGTAAGGGATTAATACAGCCCACACCAGCGTGCCTGGGTGATCTGGTTACCTTTCAGCACTCAATGGCATGTCACACCTTCCAGCTCCATTTTCTGCTTTCAGGGCTGTTCCCACTCAGCAATGGCTGAGATATGGAGAGGTGCTGGAGCCTGGTGTTCTCCTGCCCCACACCTTCCTCGCCCCAGAGCAGAAGGGAGATAAAACTTCCCCCCCCCCGGGCAGAGCACTTACGTGCTTCTTCTCCTTCCACCCCTGCCGAGGTGCCCTCCCCTGGGAGAAATCAATGCCAAGCAGCTGCTGCTCCAAGCATGGCTGGGGAGCAATTTCATCCCTGTTCCTTTTGGGGAAAACCCAAAAACTGAAGAAATATAGTTACTTGGGGTCCTCTTTCCCTGCTTCAAGTCCTTCCCTTACTTGCTCTGCTGCACTGAGCAGTTACAACAGGAAAGGAAAACCACTGATTTTTCTGGAGAAGCTCCTGCACCTTCGTGCCCTTCCTGGAGATGCCACCAGATCTGTAAGTGAGGGGCTGCCCCTTGGTACTCTCTCAAACCACCCCATGGTGTTGGATGGTGAGGCTGGAGGGATCACTGGGAAGCTCACAAAGCTCCCCCAGTCCTCCAGCCAACCTCCCCTTGGCCTCCCACTCTTCCTGCGTATCTTCTCCTCTCTCAACAGCACTACAATCACTTTTCTAGGCCAGGACCTTCTCTCCTGGCCACGTTTCAGCTGAATCCAACCACCACAAAGGACCCATTCAAGCAGCAGCTTTCTGCCAGCCTCAGAGATGGCAAAGTCTGGGTGGGCAACTGGCACAACACCCAAAAAACCACCAAAACACAACCCAAGGTTGGGACCACAACACAGCCAACCTCCAAGTCTCTCCCAGCCTGCACAGCCAAAGAAGAGGAACCACGTGTTGTTTTGGAGATGTAGATCAATGTCCAAGAGGGAGCAAGGAATGAAACCTGCCAAAAACCACGTGCTGGAAAAGCTCAGCGGATTCTGTTGCCTCGACTGACACTTTGCCAGGTACACCCTCTTTTCCCTTCCCCTGTGGTATTTCACACCGAACTCCAAGGCTGGAAGCCAAACTGGAACAGCCTCAGCTCACCTGGTTTGGGGTTGACTGCTCGAGTTTTCCCAGCCTCCTCACAGCTACACTGAACAGCTTCCCTGAGTTCCTGTAAATGCCTTGGCCAGCCTGGGCTGAATTTAGGATTTACAGAAAAACCTGAGCGTGGGTGCTGAGGCTCAGAGCTGGCCATGACTGGTCCTGGTGGCTCTTGAAGTTGGAAGACTGAAGGAAAAAAGGGGGCTGGATGGAGCCAAGCAGGGAGATGAATCATTCTGCTTGGGGTATGTTGGGGGTGAGGAGACAGCAGAAAAAAATAAATATATATAGAGAGAGAAAGATTAGTGTGAGGTTGCATCCTCAGCCAAAACCTGACATATACTAATAGAGTTGTACCAAAATCCACAATATATCAAATCCCTTTCAGCAGCACACCGAGGGAAATAAGAACTGCTCAGAAGCTGGGCCCTGAAGGAGATGCTAATCCATCCTCAGCCTCAAGCCTCCCACAGCCTCACCTGGGAAGCCAGACCCCCTTCCCTGGGTGGTACTGCAGCTCCCAGGTCAGGAGTGCCCTGGGGTGGGCTTGTCCTGCAGAAAACCCACCCCACCTTAGGGTAAAGAGAGACCCAGGGAGGACAAACCCCATCGCACAGCCATGGATGAGCCTGGCAGGGGGGGAATGTCACTGTGAGAGGTGCTGGGGGACACTCGACTGCCCTGTCAGCACTACGAGGAGGAGTGTTGACATCCCTTCCACTTCCCCGGCTTTGCTGGGCTACAACCCCACTGCAAAGAGCCAGATCGACCTAAATTCTTGCCTAATCAGTGCAAGGACTTCGCCTGCCCAGCGCGGACCCCTCAGCCCCTCCAGGACCCCAGTTCCACGTGGGATGCTCCGGCAGGCGCAGCCCCAGCGCCCGCCTCTCCCTCTCCCCTTGCCTGGCAGGCAGCGCCCGCTTTCCCCCCGCAGCAGGAGCCCGCAGCCCATTAGACAAGGCCTGATTGCTCCTCCTCACCTCCCCCGTGACACAATCGAGTGCGCATACAAGGCAGAACAAAACAGTAACAATTGGTGACAAATGGACTGCACAGCATCCCGTGGCCCCGTCGCCAGGGAGACCCTGGCCAAGCATGGGCGGCCGCGCTCGGGGCTGGCAGAGGGGACACAGGTGCTGGGAAAGCGCCGCTGGTGGAGCCCCCGGAGCCGGGCAGGGATGGGGGGCAGAGCCCCCGAGAGACGGGCACGGAGCGAGGGCAGAGCCCCCTCCGGAGCCGGGCAGGGATGGGGGGCAGAGCCCCCTCCGGAGCCGGGCAGGGATGGGGGGCAGAGCCCCCTCCGGAGCCGGGCAGGGATGGGGGGCAGAGCCCCCTCCGGAGCCGGGCAGGGATGGGGGGCAGAGCCCCCTCCGGAGCCGGGCAGGGATGGGGGGCAGAGCCCCCGGGGCTCACCCAGCCCCGCGCGGGGCACTGAGCGCTGCGACCCATCAGGCCGAACCAGCCGTGCCTCTCCCCTGCCGTCCCCCCTTTAATAAAGGTAATTTTCCACAAGTATTTTCCCCGGTCACAGCGGTGGTTTGACAACAAACAGGAGGGGAAGGCTTTAACTGTTGCTGGTACCGGCCCGGAGAGCATCCCCAGCGCAGCCCCGGGCTGGAGGACGCGGCTCGGGGCTGGACGGTCTCGCCAGCCCTGCTTTGCCAGAGAGGGAACCGAGGCCAACAGGGGCTCGCTCCCAAGCCCTGCTGGCAGAGCCGGGAGATTCTTCCGGGAAGATCTTGGAATGACTCAATGCCTTTTACTTTCAATGCAAGTGATGTCAATGCCGCGCAGCCGGAGTGGGAGCGCTTCGGGCTCACCCGGGGCCGCGGATGTTCTCCAGCACTCACAGCCCCAGCAAAAGTGGACGAGCAGTTCCTAAAACTCATCCTCCCTCCTCCACAGAGCAGCAAATACTGCCCTGGCTTGGGCTGGTTTGAATCTCGCCACGGAGTTACCTGCAGGAAACACCCATTCCCATCACGATACGGCTCAGTGGGCATGGTGGCATTCAAAGAGCGCACTTGAAGATCTCGGAGGCCTTTTCCAACCTCAGTAATTGCAAAAAACAGTCGCACAGCAGCGACAGTCCCTGGAAAAGGGCTTTGCCTCAAACACAAGTGCACCTCTACAGCTTTGCGTTCTCCATCCCCCTTCTGAAGAGGTGCCGGGGCAGGGGGAAGCTGAGCATCCCTGCACGGGCCGTGCCCCCTGCCATGCCCACCCCGGCCCCGTCCCACTGTGCCGTGCAGGTGGGCAACAAAGAGTTAAGGCTGCAGCTGCCAGCCCCGGCGGTGCGGAGTTATGCTCAAACTGTTCCCACTGCTGCATGAAGTCAGCTGTCATTAGGGAACAAAGGCGCCCCGGAGCAGCTCAAGTTGTGTCACACTCGGGAGGCGCGGAGACTGCTCCCTGATTAGGATTTCTAAATCAGTCCCATCGAGGCCACAGAATAAAGCCGCAGAACAATGAGCGAGGGCACATTCACACAAGCAGCAGCCCCCTCCGTTCCCCCGGCGCCCTCCCCGCCCCCTCGCACGCTTCTCCTCCCGCAGCACTTCACCTCCACGTCCCGCTGGGCACCGCAGCCGGCGGGCACGGCTCCTGCTGCCCCAGGGCCCGGCTCTCCAGCCCCGCTCACCCTTCCTTTGGGGGCATTAAAGTCACCAAGGTGGGGCATCTCAGTGAGGACACCTCTTACCCCAGGAGCCACCAGCACAGCTCTGCGAGGTGCCCACTGACTGATGGAGGAGGCAACGCCAGGNCACTGCACCTCCCTGGCACCCTTCCCAAGCAGCCACCCCTGGCCGATGGCTGGAGCAATTCCACACCAGCCAATGGCCACACCACCATCCCCAGTGGCCTCCCCTCAGCGCTGACCATGGTAGTGGTGACCACTGCAGCCCACTGTGTCCACACCCATGTCCTGGGTGACCAGCCACGCTGCTCCCACCAGCCTGACATCCTTAGGGCCAACCAGCCTCACTGTGCCCCAGTGCTGCCAGCCAGGCTGGGCATGGACCAGCCAACTGCTGCGAGCACATTGCTCTTTAGAAATAAGGTGCTTTTGACACCTGTAACCAGCACATGCACACACATAACAAAGCTGACCTGCAGCAACACCAAAGTGTTTTGAAGGATTCTTTCAGTTCTGGGCTGTTACACCCCTGCCCCTTCCTCACCTGGGTGCTGACACTTGCTGGACCCCTCCACACCCTCATCCCCATCTTTGCCCCACAGAGGTTTTTCTTAAGACATTGTGCACACAGAAACAGACTGGAGGGTGCAGACCCTGTTGTTAAACTCATCTCAGCCCACACGGACTCACTCCATGAGCACCCAGGTTCTCCCATCATGGGCAGGAGGGAGATGTTGGTTTGGCTGGCAGGGTCTATAAAAAAAACCTGTTTTCTTGGAAAAAGCAGGAATTCCAGCACAAAACGACACAGCACAAGTCAAAAAACCTTGAGGGAAACCAAGGCAGCTGTGAATTTAGGAAATTAAAAACACGGAGGCAGGAATTAAGTGGTAAGTGATGCTATGCTTGGCTCCAAGTGACATTGGCTTGGCCGATTAGGAGCTCCCTGCCTCGGTCCTTCCCGGGCGGCAGGAGGGGGTGACCCTGTAAGTGGTTACTTCCCACAAGCACAAATCCTTAACATCGGGGATCCCCTAAGTAATGACAAACGTGATGGGACATCACGCCTGGCTTGACCAGAGCTGCAAACAGCTGGGGGGCCTGGGGTTCTCCACCGAGGTGGGGCTGGGAGCCAGGCTGTGCTCCTGGTCCTGTGGAGCCTCCAGACCAGCCCAAATCCCGCACCTGTGTCCTTATCCCAAACAACCTTCCTTGGAGAGCTCCTGTCTTCTCCACGCAAAGATCCCCCCACTGCACAGAGACAAAACCACGGCGCCTTTACCCTACTTTGGATTTGAGAAAACACAAGAGGGATGGGAGCCGGGAAAAGGGTCTGGAATTCGCGGCGCTCCCCCGCCCCAAAGGCTGATGTTCAAACCCGCAGCGAAAGGGCGGCGGGCAGCGGGAGGCCGGCGGCCAGCAGGTGCAATGAATAAATATCCCGGCAGAAATCAATCTGGAGCCGGGGGGAAGGGAAGGAATATAGATATCGGGCATCCCGCCCCCCGGCTCCAGCGCCGGCAGGACACGCACGCAGACACACACACACTAATCCGGGGGATTTGGCCGTCATATGACATGCCCGCTCCGTCCGAGGGAGGGGATTTAAGGCACGCCTCTCCTTTCACGCCAGGAAAGGATTTTCATCTCTCAAGAGCACAATGAGGGGGGAAGGAAGGAGGAAAGAAGAAAAAAAAAAATAGAAGAAAAAAAAAAAAGCCAATCAAGCCGGGATCAGCTGTGGGCTGGGCTGCTGCAGGTCTGCGTGTCCCAGAGGGGGGTGCGGGGACACATATTGGGCCGTGTGGGAAACCCACAGGCTCAGCTTCTCACACATTGTTCTCGCGGCCGGCTCCCCAGCCCCCAGCCAAAGCCGTTAATGCCACAAAAGATACTTGGCCCATTGTGCGGGGACAGCTGAGAGCAGGGAGTTAGCCTTCCCCAGCTTTCCTGCCTCCCTCTCCCGCTGGAGAGGGGAAGAGGGGACAGGGCAATCCAAATGGAGAGTTTGATGCTCGCCATACAAAAGAATTAAATCCACTTAGGCCCCTTTCTCGCTAATCTCGGACTGTGGGGGGTTAAATATGGTTACATTTTCATTAGGTGCTAATAGCAAAAGGGCAGCTAATGGTAGCACAGCCCGCCGCATTGTCATGCAGATGGCCCCGCAAAGGGCTCCCCGGCCCGGCCGCGGCGCGATGGCATCCCCGGAGTGGGAAATTGTGTCACTCGGCATTGTCGCCGCTCAATTCCCTCAATGGGAAAAGTCATGTTTCCTTTCGGCGGAGGAAACAAGTTAAAGCGCCCAGGGAGGGGTGGGCGGAGGTGGCGGGGAGGCACCTGGACCCTCCGGCGAAGCGCGAACGCCCCGGCACAGGGCGATGCCCGGCCCGAGGGGCCGCCGCTTTAGGTGGTCCCTTTGCCGCGCGATCGACTCAGTGGCCGCAAACCTCGAGACCTGCACAGTGCGGGTGGGTCAACCCGCCAGTGCATCGCCACTGCCCAGGGGCCGGGAGGATGCTCGTCCCCCTGCCTTTGGGACTCGGGATGCACGGGGTAGGTCCCTGCTCCAGGGACACCCGCCCTGAGTTTGGTCGAGGTGACAGGAGACTAAAAAGCCATTTTCACCGTTTTTCTGTACCCTTTGCAGCCAGCTCAGCCTCCCTGGGGCTCATCACTCTGCCCGCGCTTCCACTGAGCTGGAAACAGCAGATTCCAAAGCACCTGGAGCAGGGAGGAGCACCCTGTGGGTCTCTGTCACTGCCCGGGCCACCCAGCTGTCCCCACAGCCCCTGGGGCTGCCTGTGATCACCACCAGGATGGCAGCCCTCCTTTTTCATCCTCTCCCTGCCATCCCAGCAGATCGAGCTGCTGCTCTCCTGTCATCCCCCCACTCCTGTCACAGGTTCCATCAAAGGACCAGGCTCAGACTGGCACTTGTGCCAGCACAGTGCCTGCAGTCTGGTGCACACACACTGTAGGGTGGCCCTGGAGCCATCAGCATTCCCAACAAAGCACAGGTGCTGTGGTCAAAAGGTGTCATCCCTTTGGGGTTCCCGTACAAGCACCGGCATCCCTGGGGTCACAGCCTTCCAAACAGTCTCCTCACTGGAAGAGCCACCACTACCACCCCTTGTAGCTTCAGGTGCTTGCCAGTGGTGTCTCAGAGTATTATCCTTCAGAGCAGCAGCCCCCAAGGGATCCCAAGACCACTCAGGACTTCAATGACTCTGAAGTGCCCACCCACAAAAAGGAAAACTGCTCATTTGGGTGCCTTGGCTAAATGCTCACACTAAGAGAGAGCAGACAGAAAATACCTGCCGGGGGTATTTTAAAGGGTGAGAGCACCCTGGGATATTTTTTCTTAGGGTGTTAGAAGAGAGACCCACAACCCAAACGGTCAGTGGAGCTGTCCTTTACCCCGAAGCAACTGGCAGAAGGTAAAAATCCATCACTCGGGAACACGCAGTACAAGCTCGACAGACCAAGGACAGACAAACTCTCCATTACACTCAAGTGCAAATTTCCTGACAAACTGACACCACGGCTGTCCTACCTGACTGCCAGAGACCAAGTCTGAGCCAAATTTCCTGCAAGCGTTGCTGAGTTTTGCAAGCTTTGAGTCCTTGGAGAGTCGCATTTTCATGCTTCTCTCTGTAACCTTCAGAGTCAGAGCTTGAGTTTGTGTGCAAGCTGAGACCCCTCGATGCTCTGGAGCCAGAGCTTTCATGGAGAAAGCAGGAGCAGGGAACCCATGAAGATTGGCTCTCTGCAGTACAGCACATCACATCACACTTAGATCCTCTGATGGCCAACAGGATGGAGCCAAAATATGGTTGCATTGTTCCCTCATCAGGAGTTTGAATAGGACCTGCTCTTCTACCTTCACCTATCTACACACACCTTGCTGGAACTGAGTGTATTCTACACCTCTGACATTGTGGCAAAGTTTGTTGACATTGCCCAGAAAGACTTAAAAGTTTCTGGACTGAGACAAGCGGATGGATGGACAGCACGTCTGCAGCCCCGCTTCCCTAGGAAAGCCTCCATGGAATAGCAAGTTGTGCAACAACCATGATAGCATCTTGACAGCTTGCACCGATTTTTTTCTGGTTCTGGGGAGAGCTGTGGTGTTGCAATCCAGGCACAGGGTTAAGAGCTGGAGTTCTGGAGCGCTCATCCCTACCAGGAGAGTCACAGGGAGGCGTCACATCCTACAGGCACCCAGGAGGAGCAGGAGCCTCCTCTGAGAGCAAAGCCATGCGGCTCCCCTGAACCTGCTCCAGCAGCTTACGCAGCTGATGGTCTGGTCTGGCCCCAAATGTTTATTGTTTCCCAGCGAAGTTGTACTCGAAGCACGACAACAGAATATAACACATGTTATTTTTCACTACTGCGCCTCGGGACTTTGCAGCATTAACACTGGTCGTGTTTGCTTCCTTCAGCCTGATAGAGCAAAAAAAGGAGGGGGCAGGCACTGAAACCTCCCCAGCAATGGGAGCTGCTTTCAAGGGGAAGCTGCTCTCGGAAACCCAACCACGTCCAAAAATTACAACCGGTCTCGGCAATTAGGAGAAGTAAAACATTAAAAAGCATGAGGTGAAGTGCATTTGCATGCTAAAAGCTCTCTTCGGTGGGGTGGGAGGCTGTATCCAACAACAAAGCAGAAAACTTCCCTCTCCAGAGCTGTGTTAACCCTGCTGTCACAGCTCCCTCCTGCTCTGCACCCCGAAGGCTGTGGGGCGCAGATAACGGGTGCAGACACGGCCCCCTTGCACCAGACACCTTGGATGTGGACCCACAGGGATGCCTGAATTTGCTGGACAAGCAAAGCTGGAAGGGTTAATCCACTCTCAGTCATCCCCATCCAGCACAGCCCCTGGGGCTGCACAGGGAGGGGGGCACTGGGAGGTTTCCACCAAGGGGCGTCCCTGAAAACCCAGCCTGGCTCCAAAGACTGCCACAAAAACAGGGTGGAGTTGAACTCAGAGGCCACAGGTGGGCAAGTTACCTGAAGGCCATGAGGAGGAAACTCCTACATCCGCTCCCGAAGCACCAGCCTTCAGCCAGCCAGGGAGGGAAGGAGGGAGGGAGCAGGGCAGCCTCCTCTGGGTAGGGTTTCACCTGCAAACACAGCTTTGTGCTCCAAACAGGAGCTCACAGGAGGCTCTGAGCCAAAGCACCAGGAGAGACAAACTGAAATCCCAGGCAGAGCTTTCCAAACCTCTAATGAGGGGTGGGTAGAGGAGCAGGGCTCTCCTTGGGGGCTGTCTGCAGAAAGCAGGAGTGTGTCCTACCACCTCTGCTCATCCCAATCTCATCCATCAGCGCACACTACAAGTCCTTGATCCCATAATCCTGCCCTGGCTCAACTCCTCCTCTTCTCCATTCTTCTCCTCCTCCACAAACAGGGTCACCCACAGGTTTAACTGGGAACCCAACCAGTCTCAACAGCGCTGGAGGGATTAGGTACCTTCTGATAAAGCCTTTTCTTGCACATTAATCTATGACTAAAATTCACTGGGGTAAAACAGCCCTTCAGAGACTTCCCAAGGCATCCTGAGCTCTGGGAGCACTTAGACAATTAATTGATTTTTAGGGCAACTGAGAGCAAATGGGGATATAAAAATAAGGGGCACATCCAAAGCTTGTTCCATACAAATCCGTTTAAGTCACTGGGGAAAACGTGCAACTGACAGGCTGGAAGACAAATAGAGCTCTTTGTACTTAAGAAGGTCATCAGGTACAGGACAGTGACCCTGGGCATCCAACCTCCTGGTTTCAAGGGTACTACTACAGAGCAGCAGTCAAGATGAAACGCATGAAATCACCTGACAGCCCATTTCCCAAAGGTATCAAATCTCAGGTTTCATGGCAGAAATGGCAAAGGATTAATCTTTAAGTCAACAGTTGTGCTACCAACCTTCACTCCAGGACACCGTGGCAGTGGGGCGATGCCTCCTTACTCGCACTCCTCTCCCTCCCCAGGATAACACACTCCCCAACACCCTCCAAAATGGGCAAACTCTTAAAATGACCCACACAGAAAACTCTCAGCACAGAGATTGCTTCAGATTCTTGTGCTTAGAACCTCAACTCCAGCTGCAAAATTATTTTCTGTTAGAAAAGTGGTGGACAGGAGCAAATTGGGACTGCAGAGGGGAGACAACCCTCCAGAGACCAGGTCGGAAGACAGAAAACATGCCTGCAGACTGGTGTTGGAATGGGCAGGAAAGACAAAGCAATATATAACTCTATATAAACATTTTTATCAAGCAAAGGCATTTCTGGATTCAATGCCCAAAGGAGGGCTTTCCTTGAGGAAAGCTCATTAGGAGTCCTCACCAGCCCAGTACCTTTCCCCTCAATAATAAGAATAATAAAAAAAGAAGGGCATGTTCTTTTGAAGGTTGTTTTCTTTCATCCCTCCTCCACCCCCTGTTGATCTGCTCTTCAGCATGCGTGGCTGGTTGTTACCTCCGGCTGAGGGAGCGGGCTGGGAGCCAGGAGCTGCTGCTCCTGCCAGGGCCCCCGGACACATCCCGGCCCCTCCTGCCTCACCCCAGCCCTGCCCCATCACCTCGGGGACATCTGGAGCCCCTGCCAGGCACCAGGGCCTGGGAAATGCAGCCCACCCCAACCTGAGCCCACATCTCCTGCTTGGCAACAGGCAGGGAAAGTGCTGGGACAGCTCCCCCAGGAAAGGCTCCGGAGGGATGGAGGTTTCTGTCCAAGGAACGCAAAGGAGAAGGGCTGGGGGAGCTTAGGTGGCTCTTTTGTTGTTGGGGGGGGAGGAGGGTTGATTTTTTTTTCTTTTTTTTTTTTCTTTTCTTTTTCAGGCAGTAATTCTTGGTTCCCTACAAGACACACAGTTCCCCCTCACCTTAAACCACCTCTGCCCCTCATGAATGAGGAATGAACTAGGCTGGATGCTGAGCATGGTTATTGTTGAAATTTCTCAAAGGGCAAAGGCACAGGGAGTCTTTGCCTACTGGCTGGGCTCAGTTTTTGCCCAGCCAGGCTTATCTGGCAGCAGATCACATATAGAGTCATGTCCTAGAGCTGGGCACCAACAGAAGGTCTTGGAGGTGGATTCACCAGGCAGGTGAAGGGGTCTGCACAGCCTCTTCCACCCCACCTCCCCAGTTAACCCTGCCAGGGGTTGTGCCTCAACCCAGTTCACTTGCAGCCTTGATTTCCCAGCTCCAGATGACCACATGCAGCTCTCCCCAGCCCCAGGAGTCAGAGGCCATCAGGGCTGATGAGTGAATTAATGCCTTATCCTTGCAGGAACTCATCACATAAAAGTCCCAGCACCAGCCCAGAGAGGGCATCCTTCATTTAGAACACAGCAAGGCTCAGCCAGGCTGGGCATCTCAAAGGAGCTCCTGGGAAATGCACAGGGTCTAATTCTGCCCTTGCTCAGCCTTTCCTGCAGGAGAAGCAAATCTGCTCCAAAGTCATCACATTCTCCACGGATTTTACTGCTCTGAACGACGGCGCAATGCAGAAAGCAGCTCAGAGCCAGGACAAGAGAGAACCAACAATCCCTGCCCCCAGAGCGCTTATAAACCCACGAGACAAGATGTAACATGAGGAGGAAACAGGCTGGAGGCCAGAAGGATGCCGTAAAAATAGGATGGTTTGGAACCTCTTTGCTGTGGGCACAAAGCACCACCCATCTCTCCCCTGATCTCAGACTGCAGAGCAAGCCCTTGGCCAAACCAAACCCACGGCTCGAACCAGAGCAGCAAAACCCACCCGTGGTGCAAATGAGATGGGGAAAAGGGTGTCTGAGCCCCAGGTACCCGATAGGGCTGGAGGCAAAGGGACTTGGCTGTGCCTGGCCAGAGGGTTCAGTGGCAGGGTCAGGAATGGACTCCTGGCCTCCCAAAGCTTTGCTGAAAGACCCTTCCCTGCTCTCTCCCCCTGCTACCTACCCAGGAGGGTAAAATCCTCCTACACCAGCAAGGTTGAAATAAATCCAACTGCTCCCCATGACAAGTTTGTCACCTCTTCTTCCACTCTTCATCCCACATTCCTCACTCCACTCACAAATCTGTGATGGCAAAAAAGGGATATTTCCCCTTCTCCCCTAAGAAGGAAAGACAGGAAGGGTTCAGGGGGAAGGGGCATCTTCTTTCAAATAAACAAACGAAATTTATTGCCGGACACATCCCTAAGCCCTTGGCCCAGGCTGGCAAACTGCAGCTCCGATGTAATAAGCACATAAATAAAGTTTACAGCTAAACTGGCCTGACCCAGTATTGCCCCGAGGTGCAGGAGCAGTATCTTGTCATTAGTATGCAGAACACATCCCCTTAATGTCTGCTCATTTGTTCTCAGCCCGCTCGGCTCTATAAATCTCCACAAAGGGCAAGGCAGGGCTGCGGGCAGCGGGGCCAGGGGGATGGGAATCGCCTGCTGTCCCGCTTCCAGCCGCAGCAACACGGCCTTCCCAGGAATTTCCCTTCCCTTCCTTCCACCGGAGCCCGCGGGAGGACAAGGATGGGCAGCCGGGAAGTGCCCGCACTTGCCTGCCGGAGGGGAATGCAATTAAACTGGTGTTGGTGTGTCAGTGCCGCTCCAAGCGCTCCCGGCACAGCAGGACACCTCTGGCTGCTCCCAGCTGGGATGGACACGAACAGCTCAGCAAAGGAACTCACTGTTTCCCTTTCGTTATTTTTCGGTTGTGCTTTAAATCATCATCCACCCTTCCAGATCCCTTTCAGACCTGCCAAGATCCCGCAGGGCACAGGGTACCCCCTTCCCAAAACTCCTCTGGCACCTCCTCTCAGCCCTTTGTTAGAGATCCCCCTCAAGTTCGGGGCTACACCCAAGGGACGTGGGGTGGGCAACAGGGCTGGGCACGATCCCTGCCTGCCCAGTGGCACCAGGAGCAGCCCCGGCAGCGCCTCAGCCCAAGGGGAGATGTGGTCACCATCCCACACTGCTGGGAGAGGAGAGTCGTGCAATGGTTTGGGTTGGAAGGGACTGGAAATATCTCATTCCACTCCACCTCTGTCCAGATTTTGCCAGTCTGAGCAAATGGAGGGGAGTTATTGCAGGTATGGAAAAAGGCAACGCCAAACATGCTCTCTGGTACTTTTCTGTGCACCTGGATGGAGACCTAGAAAACCAGGAATCAGTTTTCCTACAGTGCATCAAGGAAGTCAAAGCCATGTGTTCTTTCAGATGCCAAGCACTTTAACTTTTCCTTACATCCTAAATATCCAAGTTTGCAGATGCTCAAATTTCCCACGTTTTTTGAACACTCAAGAGGTGGTGCTTCAGCAGCCCCCAGGCACCTCAGCCTCCAAAATTAGATAGAAATAAGACATCTTGAGTAGATTTAAGGGCAGAGACTAAACTGAAGAAAAAGATTTGAACTGCCACTCAAAGCTATAGATGAGTTGCAGATTTAAGCCCAGGTGTTGTAATGCTGTTCCCTGCCTGCCCTGCATGGACAAGGTGCCTTGAAATTTCCTTTTCAATCAGCTGCATCAGCAAATCCCATCAGTTCCCACAGCCTTTGCTGCAGATTGGCAACCAGGAGCTCGGATGCAGCAAACACTGACACGTGCTGTCAGGATCAGGGCAGAGGGGCGAAGCCTGAGAACATTTCTGATGTCAGGAGCAATCAGGAGGTGTTAGAAGGTTCCACGGAGACAAAAATTGTGATGAAACTACCAGATATTTCACATCTCATTACACTGGAGGATTTCACTTCATAACCTCTGAGCCCAGAGGTGTCACACACATTCCTGTACGTGAGCAAGATTCTATTTAAACACGGCAAGAGCCATCAAAATCTCCGCTGGTGGAAAGGCAAGTGACCTCTCTTACCTCAGGTGGGAAACCAGCACATCCGGCCTCTGATGCATCTCTCAGACGCTCCAGCTCGCTGGGTGATAACTGACAAGCCATAAATCTGGTTTTTAACTCCCCTAATTACCAGTGTTGCGATCATGAGTAACACGAGAGCGTTTAAGGTGGGGCGCATTTTCCATTACAGAGCCCTGGTTGCATGAATTCCATGAGAAGTGTTTTCTGCTGGATGCAGCTGTGACAGAGGAGAGCCACGCTCCAGACAAGGCTGCCTAACCCCAAACCACCCCTCCAAACCAAAAAGAGCCTTCCCCCTTCAGCAGAGGGGCTCCTTCTGCAGGAGAACACCCCGAGTCACCTCTGCCAGCGTGGTGGAAGTTGACCTTGGATAAAGTCCATGCCTCCCCAAGCTTTCCCTTTCTACAACACTTGCATCAACAGCTCTGGCAGCACCAGATGGATTGGAGGGGACTATGCCTAAAAAAATAAGGAAGGAAATAATGCAATCCAGGCAAAATACTTTGGAATAATTAAGTTCGAGGAATGGCACACTCCAGTTCCCAGCTGGAAATTGCTCTGAAGATGTGGTTCAATTCCATGGAGCAGCAAGCTGGAGGCTTTGGTACAGGGAAAGACAGAGCCCCAACAGGAGGAGAGTCTCAAGGAGGGAGGACAACACACTTTATGGGATCACCTCTCTTCCTCTGTAATCAGACCTCACACGACCTGTTGTATTTTCAACATGGAAATGGAACCCACGGAACCAAACCTCGTTCTCATCTGAGAGGCTGCTTTTCCAAAATGCCCTTTTGCAGGGGGGGTTGGTGGAACCTGCAGCAAGGCTCAGTACAGAGTTGTTTTCCTCAACAACAAGATAGGTTAAAAAAGGCCACGTGATGCCCAAAAATGTCCGAGAAGGATTTTGCACAAAGATCACACGCAGCCCTTGCTGTGGATGCAGAAAGCCCAGGACAGCTCATGGAATATCAGTTTGGAAAGGACTCACAGGGATCAATGAGTCCAGCTCCTGGCCCTGCACAGGACAACCCCAAGAAGCTCCCACACAAGGTCAAGGGGAAGGAAACAGCAAGAGACCAGCCCTGGCCTTACGGAAGGGCAGCAGCATCTTGGGACCAGGTGTGACCAAGGCAGGGCCAGAGCACAGGGCTGAGCCACCCTCCCAGAGGAGCCTGGAGAGCTCAGCCACTCCCAGTGGGGAAAAAACAAAAGGAAAAAAAGAAATAACAATCCAACATACCAAAATCATCATTTTCAGCCCCATGTGGGAACATTTTGGAGTAGTGGGGAGCTCCCCAGTTGGGAACACAGCTTTGTGGAGCTGCAGCGTTTTACTCATCACATTGAGCCCTTCAGCTCCAGGACAGTCCAGCGCAGGCACTGCCCTGCAGATTGTGGCTGGGCTGCCCACACCTGTACCCCAACACTGCTGCAAAGAGACCCAATGCTTTGCTGTCCACACGCCCAGCCCCCAATTCCTCCTCACCAATCCTGCCTTCCAGCTGGCAGCTTTTGGTCAGGAAAAGACAGAGGATGGAGTGGGAAAAAAAAAAGAAAAAAAAAGAATAAATCCCTGCAGATTCTCATCTTCCTTCTCTCGCCTCCTCAAGTCATTGTTTTGCAGTACAAGTATTTCAGCTCTCGCTGTACCCGGGAACAGGATTAGACAGGTCACTGTGGAATCAGATTACAGACTTTTACCTTTTTAACTTCTCTTCTCAGCACGTAGGCTGAGAGCTGACACCCGGCGAGGGAGCACTCAGGGGACAGCCATGGGTGGAGGTGGCAGCAAAGCGTCAGTGAGTCACAGAGACCTGCCAAGTCATGGGGAGTTCTCACGAGTCCAGGGCCCCAGACAAAGAACCAGATGGGTTAAAAGCAAAGGATGCAGAAAAGAAGAATTTTACTCAACCTGTGCAGGCAACAGACTCATAAAATAACAAAGAGTGTCCTGCTAGAATTGTGTCCTGAAGGGTTTCATTTCCCTTGTAATTCAGAATTGCATTTTCTCCTTACTCTGCACGGCCAGAAACCCCTTGGTACCCTGAGCATATGGATTTGTGAGGGTGCAGAGTCCTGCTATTTGGAAAGGTCTGGTACCTTACAGAGGACTTTTGTGGCCATGGACTCCAAATCATTCATGAGCCCTGTGATTTCAGTGGTATAAATTTCATTTTGATATGGTTTTCCCTCAACCAGGGAGTACATCTGTCCTGTCTCAGCCTCTCCTCTGACTTCTTCCAGTGTCAGCATCCTGCAACATCTCCAGAGCCCCACAATCAGGAATGAACACAAAGCAATTTCCAAGCTGGATTGAGAGACATCAAGAAATGGAGAAGATGAAGAGCCCATTCCTCAGGATAATCACTTTGGTAAAAGCATGTATTGAACTTGTTATATCTGTTTATAAATTCACGCTGATAGTGCTCATTATGACCTTTTGTGATAGCACAGGACAGCCTGTGCTCACAGTGCTGCCTGTGCCCACTCCACCTGCACAGGAGCATCACACAAACCAGTTAATTCAGGCTGGAAGTGCCTTAAGTACCATTACTCAAAGCACCTATTTAAACTGAGCCTTTTGGGGCCCTTCCAATTCAGGATATTCTGTGACTTTCCCTGCAGTCAGCACTCCTGCTGTATTTTGACTCTTAATGTGAACAACGTTCAAGTGTGAGTAACATTACTGAAAGTATTATAATTAGCCTCAAAACACAAGGAATATGAAGAGATTAAATGACTTGCCCAGATTATACAAGACAGTCAGAGCAGGGAACACCACAAACTCCTTTTTCAAAGCAGAGTAGTGCCCTAATCAATGAACCATTCTTCCTCTGTTAACACCTCAAGTGACAGGGAAGAAATAATTAATTACCAAATAAATTATTTAACCAGCTTGGCTTCTTTTTCTTGTTCACCAATTACCTTTACATTTATTAACCTGGTGATGACCTTGTTGTTCCAAGTCCTAGGACACCCAGATGTTTCTGCCACAGCAGTGCCTGAAGTCACTGATCCTGCCAGGGGACCTCCGAGGCAATTCTCACCTCATCCTACACCAGTATCTGCAGCACAACCTGCCACTGAGCCCTGCAGAGCTGCTGGTGGAGCACCAAGAAGTCTCCAGCCAGTCATGGACTCAAGAGATGTCATGTGAAACAACGTCCATGAAACCCAAGACTTGAGTTCAAACCACAAGAACAGTTCTAGAAGATGACCAAGAACTCTGAGTCATCTCCACCTGACCAACTCAACTCATCTTTCCCCATCAGAGAGAGAATGAAAACAAACTGATGTGGGTTGCACACAAAAAAATACAGTCTCAGAGCTTAATCCACCACGGAGGGAATCACAAGCCAAACCCCTCATTTCTTTAGCATCATTCTTACAGAATGTACAGTACGCACAGCAAGTTGGTGATGCTTTCATCACATTCAAACAGGAGAAGCCTTAATTACCAATTTCCAGGGCTAAACAGTCATTTCATATAATGTGGTTATTTTATGAGTCTTTCCTATGAGGCACAGCCACCACAAGTCAGCCACAGCTTCCTCCTTCCCACAGACAGAAAAGAGAAACCAAGGGGTCTGAGGAAGGACCAGAAGGGTGGACTTGTGTCATCCCTGATGAACCTCCAAAACAGGGTATCAACCAATGACTGGACCCATCTGCTGCTGGGGACACCCTGGGGACAGCCCAGAGCCCTGCACAGCTCAAGCACCACTTCAGGCATTGCAGCAGATCCCAAACCAGTGCAGAACATCTTGGTTAATAAAGTTCCCGAGATAAAGATTAACATAATCCTTTTCACAGGCTTCTGCTGGGTAATTACAACTCTATCACTTCTGAGTTAATTACACACAGCTAAAGATGTTATTAGGTGTAGATGGAAAAAAAACATGGTACTGGGAACAAGTCCCTTCTGCCCTTAGCAGGCTGATAGCTAATTATTCCCAGAGAAGAGAAAAGGAGGGAATTCTCCATTTAACTGGTGAGCTTGTTGTTGTGAAGGACTTCTGCCTTTGGGAGAGAGAGCTGGGATCAAAAACACCTCACAGATGAAGTTCCACCTGAGCCAGGAGACCTTTGAGACTCCACCAGTTGCATTTCTGCTCTTGCCATGACATCACAGGGCTCGGGGAGGGCAGCAGGGATGAGCCAGGGGCACTGGGAAGGAAACCCAGCCTGTCAGCCCTGGGTAAAAGAGACAAGTGAGACTGGAGTGTCACCTTCTCTAGGCCATCAAAAAACTGGGCACTGGGGTGTCCCAAACGGCCACCTGAAGGCAGACAGTAGCTAAAGCTGATTGTCTCTTAATGGTAACAGGGAAGGGGAATACAAGGAGCTGTTAAACAGTGACCAGTCTCGGCCTCTGTTAAACTGAACTTCACAGAAGGTTGGAAAATACCTCCAAGATCATTGAGCCTGACCTTTGAGCAATGCCCAGCTCATCACCCAGCCCAAAACACTGAGTGCCACATCCAGTCATTCCCTGAACACCTCCTGGGATGGGGACTCCACCACTGCCCTGGGCAGCCCATTTCAATGGCTTACAACCATCCATGAAGAAATTCCTCCTGATGTTCAACCTGAACTCCCCCTGGAAGAAACTTAAGACTATGACCTACACCTGATATATGATGGGGTCTTTGTCTTTGAGTCCCACCTGGAGCCCCCCCCCTCTTGCCTTGCATGGGATGGGCACTGCCTGCATCCCTGCAAAGTTTCCAGACCAAGTGTTTGGGACGTGCACCCAGGAAGCCCATGCAAAGGCTTGAAGAACGTCATTCCCCCAGCCTGTGTTCTGTTATTCCAAGCAGATAATTTTGGAAAAGAAAACACGAGGAGCAGAAGGAGCTCTGTCAGGCTGCAGCGATTAATGAATGCCAAAGAGGTGCACACACCATCTTCCGAGGGATGATGTATGAGACAGGCCAGGGCAAACCCCAGCAAATGCATTTCCGAGCTCAGAGCCTGAGGGCTGGAACAGGTACCAACAGAGAGGGAGGGGGGGAGGAAAACCAACATCACCATGATAAAAGGCAACTGTCAGAGAAAACACTTGAAAACAAGCAGGCGAGAAAAGTGGCAGTGCAGTCAAACAGAGGTGGTGAAAGGAGCTGGAGGTGGGAAGGGCCCTGTGCTGTAACCAGCCTGTTCCTGGAGAACAGCAGCCCTGGGTAACGGTCCAGCACATGCTGTGGGGGTGGTTTGGCCCCCAAGGGACCCCCAGAGCCTCCCTGGAAGGAGGGGGTTCAATCCTGCTGTGGCCAGGAGGGGTTGGCTCAGCAGCACTGGCTGGGAGCTCCCACGCTGGATCAGCAATGACAGCAGGTCTTTCAGAATGCTGCCTGCTCTCATTAAAGACTCTAAGGGATGGCGAATTTACTCTCTCCCTTCCTCACAAACTGGTCCAGCATTTAATTAAACCCCAAATTAAAAAAAAAACACTTTCTTTTCCAGTGGGAATTTGGCTGG
This sequence comes from Grallaria varia, assembly GCA_013396735.1. Lineage (NCBI taxonomy): Eukaryota > Metazoa > Chordata > Aves > Passeriformes > Formicariidae > Grallaria > Grallaria varia. The sequence goes on along the minus strand of VWZG01012802.1, from coordinate 38,605 downwards.
TGGCTGTTTCCAGCCCTGGGTGTCTGTTCCTGGAGCTGGGAGTGTTCCTGCGTCAAATGCCTCCTTGGCGAGGTGCATCACCCCATCCCTTACCACTCACCTCATTCAGGTGCTGCTTCTGGACTGAGTCAATCCTCAAAATATCTGCCATCAATATGTCCGGTATGTAAATTAATATTTAAGTCCTAATCTCTTGTGCCCAGTTAAAGACTTGATCTCCCACTGCACAGCCAAGGCGGAGCCATTCCCAGACCGGGGCTCACAGTTGGTCCTGGCCGCAGAAAAAGTCACCTTTTTTTCAATAATTCCTACTGAAAACCAGAGCTATTTGCTTTGTGAGACCACAGGAAAAGTCCCAGCTCTGTTTCTCCCTGGCCCTGAAGGGCAGAAGCCTTGGTGGGAGTCTGTCCGTCACTGTCACTGAAGGTCTGACCCTGCAGTGACCAGGAATCCCCTTCCACCATCACCCCTCCAGCCAGGACAGAGCTCCCACAGCAGCTCAGGGCATTTTCACCTTTGAGAATCCACCTTCCCACCCCCCAGGCTGGAGGAATGTGGCTCAGGCAGTCCTGTGTGCCAATGGAAACCTCTGGCTTTGCCATCACGTGCAGAACTGAAACCATTTGCAAGACTCTTGCTGACCCTCCACGCCTGTTCTGCACTACAGGAGCCAATAATTGTTTACCCAGTGTTCTATTAAACAAAGAGACAGAAAAAGAACAAGGTTTTAGCAGAAGCAGAACTACTTATTTCCTTCAGTCCAGGGCTGGGTTTTGGAGAGTCATTCACCTCCAGGTGACTGACAGCAGGGGGTTATGATGAAACACTCTTTGCAAAAACATCTTGCCTAAAAATGGTTCCACCGGGGCCAACAAGTCCCATCAGCTGATGCGGTGTTGCCACCCAAACCCATTGCTCATGGATGCGGCTGGACAAAAGCAGCAGCAGTGGGGAGGGGTGTGGGGGGAAGCCAATTTAACCGATATTCCCCAAAAATCCTGCAACTTCGCAATGAGGAATGTATCAACCACAGATTTCAACATAACCTGCCCCTCGAGAGGCAGGAATGCCACCAGGAATCGAGGCAGGAATGCCACGGCACAGGCAAGCACTGGTCCATGCCTGCATGCCCAGGCCAGGGGCGCCGCGGTGCCCGGTGGCAGTGGGCACGCTGCGCTCTGCCAGGAGCTGCCTGCAGGGAGAAAACACCCCGGAGAGACCAGACCCGACACGTCCTTCCCTCTTTGCGATGCCTTTGGATGCCGACAAGCACCTTCTTTGGAAAATTTTTACTCAAAGTGCCCAAGACAACAGCGACGCAAATGCACAGAAGGGTTTACTCCTTTCCCAAGGGGAGAAGTCACATTAAGTATATTTTGCAGCACGCTGGCAGGAGGGAGGCAACGTTCCCGTTCTGCACAAGGGAAACGTGGATACAGAGAGGGAAAGGGATGAGCCCAGGGGGTTCTGAAAACCACCAGCAGCAAAGTGAAAATCAGGAGTCTCTGCATTCCAGTGCACTGCTGAAGTCCAGCACAGCATCATGCTTTTAAGGCGGAAGCCCAAGAATGTTTCAAAACTTAGATTAGCCTCAGAAAGTAACACACAAGGACATCCTTGAAGTTAATGATCCAATCAGCACACTTGGAATAAAGTTTAAAGTGATTATTTGAGAATTCCCGAATAACAGCAGGTCAGTTGAACACCCTCCTCTCCAGCCCAGCTGAACAACCCAGGTGCTCAGTCTCACTACACCCACCATCTACTAGGTCTGATATCACAGAATCATGGAATGGTTTGGGTTGCAAAGAACCTTAAAGCTCATCTCGTTCCACCCCCTGCCACAGATATTAGACCAGGATGCTCAATGCCCCATTCAACCTGGCCTTGAAAAGCCCCTTTAAAAAGATGGCTTTTAAAACTCATTTTTGAAGGGGCTTTGCTCTTTAACAAGCCCCTTGAATATTCAGAAAACCTCATCAAAAATGAGTATACAAACAGAAATAAATGCCACCCCTTCATTGCAGTGCCCCAGGGACTGTCAGCTCCCTGGAGAGGAACATCACCCGGGCAGGGGAGTCCCCCCTCCAGCTGCTCTGCTTCTCTTGGGAGTCCGAGGAGAGGGCTGAGAGCCCACATCCATCCCAAAATAAAGATCCAAGGCTGGTGGGTGGATTTATCCAGTCGGATCAGCTTCTTCACTCCTAAATGACTGAATTAGTTGTGACAGGTTTGGCCTGAGCTACATTCAAGCAGCCTCCTGCAGAAGAGCTTCCAGATGCTGCTGGATTAACCCCAGTGATACACTCAGTAAATCCCAGGGCCACCCATCCTGGTGCCAAAGCCTTGGGGCAGTTTGCATCAACCCAAGCCAGGTCCACCCTGCTCACACCCACCCACCTTGGGGCTCCTGTGCCCTGGCAGATCTCAGGCACAGTTTGGAAGTGACACAACTTTTAAAAAAAAAAAATTAATTAAAAAAAACCAACCCAAAACCCTGCACAAGGTAGAGATTTCCAAAAGCACAGGGAAGGTAATTAAAGCAGCTGGGGTGTTCCCTGCACCTGGGGCTAATGTGAGGGAACAGCCCGTCAGAGCAGCCCGGTGCCATTCCGGTTTTACCCAAATGTTGCCAGGGCAATGTGTACATAAGGCTGTCCTTGCTCTGAACCGCAGGCAGAGAACACCCGGCTGGGTGGAGGAGCAGAGCCAGGTTTGGTCGGGGCTGTCACCCGAGGGATCCCGGAGCACCCCACGGCTCCTGCTCCCCCATCCCACCGGGGGTCCGACAGCCACGGCAAGGAGCAGCTCGGGGGACAGCTCCGCACAGACCCCCAAGAAAGCAAGAGCTGCAGAGGGAAGGGGAGACAACAAGAGGAGGAAAACCACGGAAAGGAGGCCAAGCAACAAGAAAAAGATTTTATAAAAGCAACAGCAAACTTCTCAAAGCCCTGGTTCACCCATCAGCTGCTGTAAAATGAAGGAACACCAGAGAACAGAATTTCAGTGGCTCTGTTAGTACAGGCTAAGGATTTAGGTTAGATTTAGATGGGATGCTGGGAAGAAATTCCTCCCTGGGAGGGTGGGCAGGCCCTGGCACAGGGTGCCCAGAGAACCTGTGGCTGCCCCTGAGTCCCTGGAAGTGTCCAAGGCCAGGTTGGAGCACCCTGGGCTGGTAGAAGGTGACCCTGCCCATGGCAGGGGGGGGAAGGAGATGAACTTTAAGGTCCCTTCCAACCCAAACCATTCCCTGATTCCCTCCAGGCTCTCCCCACACCATTCCAGCCACAGGCGCACCCACATTAACTGCTCAGCCCTGGCAACACCGAGGCCAGGAAGTTTTTCCCTTTGAAGGCAGCGCAGGGGGTGATGTTTGTTTTCTCTGCACAGCTCAACAGAAACATCCATTTCCTCCTCCAAGCTGCAGGCAGCAGTAAGAGGTGGCTCCTGTCAACTCGGGTTTCTTTCCTGGTGAAATCCCTCTACAGGTCTCTTCCTCTTGGGAACACTTTGGGCTTGTTCAGGATCCAAAAGTCCCGCTGCCACCAGGCAACACCATAAAAATGGCATCAGTTCCAGCTTGATACACAAACCCACCATGTCTGGCAGATGATTCATTGATCCACATGACCTTATGACAGGTTCTTGGGTCTTTATTATTCCTGAATCACATCTGCTCATAAATACCAGAGGGTTTTTTCACACCTAGTGTTATTACAGTCAACAGCCAAAGGACGACTCATTTCAGCTGCCTTAGAAAAATATTTCCTTGTCTTTTGGGCTTTTGCAGGATTACAGGAAGGGACTGGCAGCAGAGCATCCCCACAAACAGATCATTGCCTCTGTTGGGACTTACAGTTTCAGCTACACTTGAATAATTAAGATGTTAAATATCAGGAGAAAGAACTAAAATAAAACCAGAGTCGTTGTTTACTTCCCCGTGTCCGTTTCTAGATGATATCAAACTCCAAACGAGGAACTCAAACAGCAGGGACTGCCCTTGATAAAACATATCCTTCCTCCCTGCTGGAGGCATCTGGGAAGGAGCTCCTGCAGCTCCTGATCCCATTCCCCTGGACTAAGAGTGTCTGGGATTTCCAGTCATGCAGAGATGCCAAACATCCCCCTCTCGGGGCTGGCAGGTCCCAGGACCTACCGGGAGGGCTTGGAAAGATGTTGGCTCAGTCACTGAGCCAAGACAATTCCCTGCTCTCCTCATGAACCCAAAACCTTCAGAGCTTAAATACAAGAGGAGCTGGGGGGGAAGACACAGGGCTGTCTCCAGAGGGGCATCCAGAGCCCCGAGTTTCCAATCTGTTTGATCAGAACAGTCAGAAAACATGAAAGTCAACATTTCTGCAAATAAAGTGCTCCCTCAGCCCTTACTTAATGGTAAAGAACAAGTAACAGCCCATAAAAATTTCTACCTCCAGCTCTTTGCAGGAAGCAATAGAGTGATTTCCCCACTGCCTGGGGGAACAACAGGGAGCCAAGGGAGGAAACAGAATTCCCTGGGTCACATCGAGCCAACGTGGCAAGTTCATCCCCGAGCAGGGCCAGCTGTGAGTCCCTGAGCCCCCAACCTCAGCCAGATCCTTCGTGAGCAACTCTCCCCAGCACAACCTGCTGAGGTGATCAGTGCCACAGCCACCTGTGTCACCTGTCAGGCCCCAAGAAGACCCTGCTCACCAGAGCTCCAAATTTCCTGAAACTGGAGATAATTGTTGGTTTTGGCCCAGCTCTGGAACGTGCCCGGTGCACCAGGCTCAAAGGCCCCTTGGGAACGTGTGATTCAATAGGAGACCAAAATAAAAGCTGACTCCAGCAAAACTCCAGGCTGGAAGGAGGCTCCAATCTACTTCACCAAGCTGCATGATTCCTTTTTAATCTTGCTGCCTTCTGACTCAAACACCCACTGCCATGAGACCAAGGCACCAGTCAAGAACTGGGAGCTGTGACACAAGGCAAAGCTCTTGGTGCTGTTGGCACAGTGACATCTGCCTGCATGTGCACAGCCCTGCCTGGCTCTTTCCAGCTCTTACCCATCCCAGGAAAGCACTGACTTTTGGAAACCAAATGGATAACAGGGACTGGGGGTACAGCTTCAACACTGCTGAACATCCATTTGGGAAACCCTCCTTATAAAACCTCCCAGGAGGAATCCAGGTGCCTAAAGGTTAGGGACTGGGCCACTGGATTAAAGCACTGGCCTATTTATTTATTTTGCATTTACCAGGCCCCATTTTGCAGGTTCAGCAGGCACAGCTCCCCGGGAAGCTGGACACGGATGGGCTGGGAGGAAGCAAGAAGAAAGCAGGTCATACCACCACACTACACAAGAGCTTTCCCCATGGGAGGCTGTTCCATTCCTTCACTCATTCCTCCTTGGCAAAGCAGTGAGCCCAGGCCTCCCTGTTTCACTGCAGCCACAGCCTGGGAGATGTTCCTCCTTTTGTTCCACGCCACGTCCAAAGAAAATATTGACATGGCACCATCCCTGGATAGGTTGCACAAACCCACAGGCGCTGGGGGAGGGAGGATGTCCATGCCACTGCTGTTGGCTCTGCTGGCTGCTCCAGCCCTGGGAAGGCAGCACAGGGATCCCAGGGCATCCCTGCAAAAGCCCCGGAGCACGAAGGAGTTAAAGCTGCCTCATTGCTGAGGGATTTCTCCATAATCTGTGCACATGTCCTGGGGATCAGGACTGCGGGTGGTAGTGCTAGTCTGTGGCAGTCGTTCAGGCCCATGGCCCAGCACCTGACTGGCTCAGAAAACCCTCTTATCCAAGCACTTTTCAAATTTAATTAAGAGGGACCTATGACGGGCTTAACGCCACCGCTGTGCCAGCCTGAAAGCTCCCTCAGGAGTTCTGACAAAGGCAGGAGGGAGCAGGAACACGGCCAGGGGATGGCTTGGCCACAGGGAGGTTTTGCAGAGTATCACCCAAACCACAAAGCAACGGCAGGGAGGGCGGGGGGAGAGGAAAAAAAAAAGTGAAGGTGATGGTGAGAGCGAGAGGTCAGATTCTTTTCTGCAGAGGTAACGGTGGAACCAGAAGGAAATTCAGGTTAATAAAAAACGGGCTCTCTTAGTTAAAGTTTGCCAGCCCCAGAGAGCAGAGCATCTGCTTGCCCTGGGACATGGCCAGAGCCCCCATGTTGAGCTGGGTCTCAGACATGGAACAAAGCAAAGCTGCTGGTGGCACAGGGAAGGGGACAGGGAGCACAAGAAGTGCTCCTTGGATGGCAAATCTCCTGGTTTTCACAGCTCAGGGGCATCAATCCTCAGGGATCACATTCATCCCATCTCACCACTGAGATTCATACATGCTGGTGCTGTTTGGGTAAGAGGCAACCACAGAACATGTCAACATGCACTGGTTTTAATGCCTCTTAAGGAGAATTTATCCCAGGAAAGTCAGCTCCATGCAGGGCAGGGACCACCAGTTTGGTAGTGAGAGCATCAGAGCACAAGTCTGGGAGGAAGATCCCCAGCTAACACAAACATGTTAAATAGACTCATTTCCTAAAATTAGTCCTAGGCCAAGATCCCTGTGGAAGTTATGTCATTAACTGCTAATTCAATTACCTGGATGACAGTAGCTATATGCCTTGACTTGAAATCTGAAGTCTTGGTTTGAGGTTCGGTTTAAAGGGTTTGGGTCCCCCCCTTTATTTTTGGCTACTTGGCAAACGCACCTAGGGCAGGAAATTAGGAAGAGAAACAGTCTCAGTATCAATACTTCACTGAGTCTATTTACCAAAGGCTATTTGCACTAGATAATCACTCAGAAGTGTCTCACCTCCTCCTCTCTTCAAGAGCCAAATGATGTCATGGAAGTGGCATCCAGAGCAGGAGCCAATATGAACCAACATAACCCAGGCCCAGCAGGAAATCACTCAGCAGCCTCTCCAGATGCATGGAATACAGCTCCCCTTCTTCCCAGGGCTGCCCATGTCATGGAATACAGCTCCCCTTCTCCCCTGGAGCTGCCCATGTCATGGAATACAGCTCCCCTTCTTCCCAGGGCTGCCCATGTCATGGAATACAGCTCCCCTTCCTCCTAGGGCTGCCCATGTCATGGGATCAGCTCCCCTTCTTCCCAGGGCTGCCCATGTCCAGCACAATGGGGGAATATGTCCCCTCACCCAGCCCAAACAGCCCCAGCCTGGAAAGCATCCCCAGGGATGAACTGCCTCCATACAAGGGTCTGAGCAAGTCCAGAGCTCACAAACATGACTGAATGCAGATAATTCTATGAGTTTGTTCCTTTGCCTTCCAATGAGCCCAACTATGGTCATTAAACAGCGAGTTTGCCAAATCTGCAAACTGATTGTAGCTCCAGCTGAGCTCTGTCTCCCCTTAACTCGTCTCCACCAGCGACAGCCATGGGAGCCTCAGTCTCCAACAGCCTCTAAGTGCTGAAATTACCACACTCCTCCTGCCTCAATCCCAGTCTCCTGCTCCAGGTGGGACTGGCAGGCCCTGCCTGTCTTCAGTGACATTTTTCCCTGCACTTGCACCCCTGTCCAGTGGCCACCTCAAGCCCATGACAAAGTCACAGCCTCTAGCCCAGGGTCACTCCGCTTGGTTTTGACTCCTCTGGGAAGCAGCCACAGAAATAAAGCCCACACTCCTCACTCAGAGCATCCAAGGGGATGAACCAAAGGCAGCCAAGCACAGAGAATGTAGGTCCACTGGGATGGCTCTGCCATGGCTGGTCCCACACCCACTGGGGTCATCCCTGGGGGCTCCCACCCACCCTACCCTCTGCATTCCTGCACACTGGGAGGTTTCCCATCCAGCCAGACACAGGGAAGCAGCAGAGACTTGGGACAGAGCAGAACCACCACAGCTGCTGCCCACCCACATCACACCAAATCCTGGGGGAGCCCCACACCATCCCCTCTCCCAACAGCATCCCAGAGCAGGCAAGGGCTCTGGAGAGACACCTCCAGCCACCCCAGCACAGGGGGACAGCAGCAGGAATGCTGATACACCCTACACGTGTCCAAATACATCCCCTCTGAGGACTTTTGGGGCCAAGGAGCTGCCGCCCAGCTGGGGGAACTTGGATGAGGATCATCCTTGGGAAGGGCTCCCAAATCCCATCCCAACCCTGCAGTCACTGGGATAGGACAGTGAGCTGAGCACAGGCAGAGAGCAGCCAGATGGACCCTGCTCAGGGGAGACCCCCATGAGGAAAGGAACCCTCATCCCCTGGATGGATTTTCCAGACCCTCCCAGCAGAGGGGACCCACAGGAACCAAGGACAACTCAGAAGCTGGTATTCCCTCCAGCTCCTTTCAGCTCTCTGTGCTCCAAAATGCACACTCAGGGACCACAGGGACAGCCTGTGTGATCTCTCCTTGGCAGCCCTCAAAAAGAAACATTTTGCCATTTTATCCCACTATTTAAAAAAATAAAAGCAAAGAGATGTGAAGGGGGGGTTGTATCAGACGATTAAATATCCACAGCAGCCCAGAGAAAGAGGAGGACAGGAACACAGGAACAAAGAAAAAAAATCTGCTTTTTATTATTAAACTATTCTCTCAAATTTCTAATAAGCAGGTTGAAGTTTAAATTACAAGATCTCTAACAAAGTCAGGATCCAAACAGTTCAGGAGCCTCCAGATAACAATCGCCTTTCCCCAGATCAGTTTCAAGTCATTTTTTGCAGAGACAAAGCTCCCATTCAGCGGGGCAGAGGGACCTCGGGGGTTTTATTACCCTCAGCTCTGGAGCCCGAAAGCAGCAGGGCCAGGGAGGGACGTGGGTCCTGCACCTGCAGCAGGACAGCCCAGAACGGAGAGGCCACCACACAACGGAGGATCCCCGGCAGCCCGAGCCCTCCAAGTGCAACCTGAGCCCCCTGCTCAGCACAGCCCTCCAAATCACCCAGATCTGGGGCAAAACAAGGAGGGCAAGGAGAGCCCTGAGCTGTCAGACCTGGAGCACAGGGTGGAAACTGCTGGAGAATCCAGCTCTGGTCCTTACAGGAGCAAACCCCAGTTTGGGTGCTCCAAAGGATGATTCCAGAGCCAAGTGGTGTGCCAGAGCTTGCCAAAGGGGCTATTAAACCTGGAAGCACAACTTCTATGGGAATCTGGCAGGAAGGGTACACCCAATGCCTGGTTAATAAAAGTTCTGCTGAAATTTAAGGGGAAGGGACGTTCTTTAGTCAGTTGGGAAGGTGAGACCAGACTGGGAGAACCACCTCAGCCAGGTGAGAAGCAGAGAGCACCTGGAGGAAACAGCAGTGCTGTCTCCAGTTCCAGACCATTCCTGCACAAGACACTGGATCCAGTACCCTTAGTGCTTACTTCAGAGGCATCCTAAACTGGGGAAAACAGTGTTGAACTCCCTCAGGGCAGGGGCTCCCCAATGGATTGAGGATCTCCAGGTCAATCTGGTTTCCTCTCTCCCTGTGTCACCAGAGCCCTGAGGTGTGTGTGCATGGTGACACCAACACAGGGGGCCCTAAAGGCACAGACACCCCAACCCCACTTTCCACGGGGGGATTGGATGTGCCAAAACCCATTCCCAGCTCAGGCACATTGAATGTGGCACCACAGGAGCCTTCAGGAGCTCCTTGTCCAGGTCCCACCAGCTGCTGGTGAGAGCCATGCCCCCAAGAGGCACCACCACTTGGACTAATTGGAGTTAATTAAGCAGGTGCAATAGCACATTGCACCATTCCACAACCAGCAGCTTGTCAGGAGCAGCTGGAGGACCCTGACTTCAAGGCACAGGCTCAGCACTGGGATCCCCCAGGACCAGCTGGCCTGCCCTGTGGTGGCACAGGATGCCACGGCTTCCCCCCCACCCCAGGGGGCACAGGATGCCACAGCCACCCCCTGACCCCCTCGGATGCCACGGCCAGCCCCCCCCACCAACCATGGCCAAGAGCAGCTCAAGCAAACAGCCCAGGAAGGGGGAGGAAGGTGATTCAATTCCTGCTCTGCCAACAACCTGTATATCACCCTGAAAAACTTCCTCTGCACCTTCCCGGCCCAGCCTCCCTTCACAATTCCTCTAATTAATTCAGGAGAAAATTAATTACAGTGGGATTTTCAGAAGCACGGCATCTAATGACCGACTCCCTGAGCTCCAAACCAGATAATCTCAGGCTCCTACTTGCACTGCCAAACCAGGCTCTGCTGCCTCCCCCTTCCCAGCCCAGCACAATGCACTGCCCTAAATTAGGCAGGGAAAGAGTCTCTTGGCAAAAGCAAATCACAGCACTAAGGTCAGGCCCTGAAAAACAACAGAACTGCCTAAAGAAACCCCAGCATTAATCCCGTCATGCTTCCGCCAAAGATTCCCCTTTTCAAGTGTTTTCTTCCTGGTAAACAAAGTTCTCTCCAGTGGGCTGTGAATTTTAGGACATGGTTGCTTAGTAATACCAGGCTGAAAACCAGGTTTGTCCTCCCCCTTTGCCCTCCCCAGTCCACAGAGGATGGCACAGGGTTTATTAAAGAAATTAAAATGCTCTTGAAATCTCAAGGCAGGTCAGGGCTGGTTTGCACCACAAATACTGCTGCCCCAAGCAGAGTCCTGCTCCTGAGAATGTGGGTGCGTGCAGGGAAGATGCTCTTCCCATCCCTCTCCAGGAGCTGGCTCTGCCCATCTCCCCTTGCTTCTTGGGATGTTCCTGAAAGCTGGTGATGCTGAGCCCCCAAACCCCATCCCCCACCAAGGAGGGGCTGCCCCGGGATACCTCCCAGACCCTGCCAATGGATCAACTCCCCCTCCTCCCAGTGCCACCTCCCTGCCCAGCTGCAGGAGCGACTCCTGCATGAAATTCCTTGGCTCTCTCTGCCTTCACTGTCTGTGTTTCCAGGACTTGCCTTCCCCAGGGGCAGTTGCACCATCTCAACACCCTCCACACCCACACTGGTGCCCAGCAGTTACCCTTCCCCTCAAAGCCACGCTCTCCAAACTGTGCCAGCCGGGAAACAACACCAGGGCTCAGCTCTGCCCCTTCCCAGGAAGCGGCTCCTCCTCTGAAGCATCCTCCACATTGCATCAGGGAGGATGAGCTGGGGCAACAGCCAGGGCAGGAGACAAGGGAAGCACCTGAGATGGACATGCTGGAGCCATCCCTGTTGTCCCCAAGCATCCTCCGCTCCTACTTTGAGTAAAACACCCCAGGTGAGAAGGTCACTGAGGGCACTGCTCCAGTGCATCCACCAGGAACACAGCTTTGCACAAGCCTTGCTGGTACAAAGAGCCAGTGAAACGCTCCCTCTGCCTGCCCTACTTGAGCCTCAGGATGGTTTCAGCAGCGCTCAGAGCCCAGAGGGACACAGGGACACTCTTGGCCCGGGTACCAGAAATGAGTCCCCACTGAGCCGTGGGCTTCCAGCAGTGCCCACAAGCAGAGGGCACAGGCACTGCGGCCCAAGCCGCTCCTGGCAGCCTGGGAGGAGGCAAACAATAACCCTCAGCCTGGCCTCAAATGGGTCAGGAGCCTTTCAGTCCACGGGCTGGCACGGCCTCTGCTTCCAAAGCCCAGATCCCAGTGACTTCAATAGGAGTGGGGCGCCAAAGCACAGCTGGCCCCCAGTTCACAGCCCCCTCCGAGACGCCCCAGGACACAGAGCGGCTCCAGGGGTGCTCCTGGACATCCCAGTTCTCCTCTCACTCACACCCGAGCCCTGCAAGTGCCATTCCAGGCACCCTCTGCCCGCTCTCCTGAGCCCCCACATCGCTGTCTCTTGGCAGGGACCGTCCCAGCCTTGGCAAAGGGATTGAGAAGTCACTCAACCACATCCCCCTCCCTCTCAGGGAGCTCAGAGGAGCCTCTTGGTGAAAGGCTTGTTCCAGCTCCTGACTGGCCATGTCAGTCACACTCAGCCATTATATAATAAATGAGAAATTCCTTTGCCTGGGTGGCAAAGAGGGCACTGCCAACAGCCAGGGAGCAAAGCTCCCCTCAGCTCAGGGCAAGACCACACCAGCAGCAAAAGTACATTTTCTCCCCTATTTATTAATTAACAGGTGGCTGCCTCATAGCAGACAAGATTTTAGGAGATCAAAGCAGATTTTCACTTATTTCAACCTCTTAAAGTTCCATGGAAACTTCTCACTGTAGGTAGAGTAACACAAAGTCAGAAGACCTCTCCCTGGGGTTCAGTGCCAGTGAGCCACAGAAGTCACACCAGCAACTCATTTCAGCCCTGCACTCCCAAGGAGCCCCTCTGTGGCCCATGGGGGTTCCCACAACCATCCTCTCCTGCTCCAAAACTGAGGAACACACCCTGACAAACAGGGTGCAGAGCCCCAGACGTGGGAGGGGGAACATAAAGCCCCAGTGGCCCATCCTGGCCCAGGCTGCAGCACCTCCGGGGCTCCTGCACCCACAGGCCCACTATTTTCTGCTTCTTTTCCCAATTTCTCCACAGCAAACCAGGCCAGTCAGAAAGAAAAGGAGTAAAAAGCAGAGGGGAGGGGAGGGAAGGGGGGGGAATTAACTCTTTGCAATCGAGTTGTCCATCTTCATGAGATTTTAATCCTGCCACGGCAAGGTCAGAGTTGAAGCCCGGGGTAAAGGGCTTTGTTTTGTCCTTGGGAACAGCGTGCGACCGGCAGTGGGAGCAGGACGGGGATCATCGCGGGCTGGAGGAGGCGGCACCGCAGCCCCGCTGCCTCTGGCTCCCACTGACATTCCCAACCACCTCCCCCTTGAAACTGTCCTTGTTTCTTTGCTAAAATGTTTCTTTTGTGCCGGTGTAAAGTTTCTTTTTAACTTTCTCCTTCCAGCGAGACGGCATCCAAGTCTTTAATAAGTATTGTTTCAGGGCTGGTGAAAGATTAAGTGTTGCTAAATGAGACGAACGCGGTTGTTTGACTCCCTGAGGACACCGGCCATGGGAAAGGCTCCCACTGACCCCACCAAAGGCTGCTCGAGGTGGTGGCCGAGGGGGTTCGACCTCCGGAGGAGCATCCCCCAACCCTGCGCCAGGCGTCAACGCACCCCGATTTAATTAACATAAACCCTTAATTGTCCTCATTGAGCGCGGACCAGCGATCCCGCCCCGCGCTGGAAGCGGAGTCCGCGCTGATCCCACGCTCCCCGGTCGCGCGCGGGGGAGCGCGCATCCCGTTGCCGTGGCAACGCCGCATCCCGGCGGGACATCGCGGGGAAAAGGATGGGCGGGGATGACGTCATCGGCGGGGCAGCCAATGGGCGCCCGCGGAGGTGATGTCATGGGCTCGCCCCCGGCTCCACGGAGCGCCGTGGGAGTGACCCCCGGGGCCACCGGCGTGGGAGGCGCCGCTCGGGGGTCTCCGCGGGGCAAACCCACCCCACCGCTGCAGCCAAGGGGCTTCGGCACCCCGAGACTTTGGGAGGGTTGTGGCCAAGTTTGTAGTTTCTCCTGTTCAAGACTCCTAGCCCGAGCTGGGACGGAGGCTGACCCCTGGCTGCACCGTGACACGAACGTGATGCCCTCGGACACCGCCGCAGGGCCACTTTGTAAAAGCAGGGGACAGGAAAGGCACGGGGAGGGCACCCGGAGGAGCTGCAGGCAGGGGCTGCCCCGCGGCTTCGCAGCTCAGAGTTATCCCTGCCCAAGTCACTGCTGGAAAAGTAGATAACGGAGGGGGGGAAAGGAGCAGAGGGAGCCGAGACATTTCTAGGCAGCACTGGGAGCACACAGGGAAGGGGAATAGCACAAGGACAGTGCCAGGAGGGCTCTGGACTGTGCAGCTCTGAGCAGTGTCCCCTCTCTGGTCCCCAACCTGGCAGGGGAACAGAGTGACTCAGTGGGTGACTCACCCACCTCAAACCCAGCCAGTGATGGAGCACTTTGTTCAATTAAGATTTAGATTAACCCAAGCTCCTAAAAGCTTATACAGCGACAGCCACCATACCCTGCTCCAGGCTCAGGACCCCCTGACATTCCCCCTGAGCCAGGACTGTCCCCTGCAGCCCCTGGGGACCCTGCCCCGGTGCCAGCAGCACTCGGGTGCATCTCAGCTCAGCTCACCCGCTCCAACAGCCCTGCACGTCATTCCCCCCAGACGCTGTTGCCAAAACTGACGCTCAGCCACTCCCAAGAGACAGGAGAAAAACCTGGTGCAGGGGGACCAAGCCCTGCTCAGCCCACCCAGCCCCTTCACCCACTCGGGGCACAGAAAGGTGGCACTTGGAGCCATCTCTCTCATGGCATTCCAATGGAGGCAGGTGGGCACAGCCAGAAAGGTGTTCAGAGGAGGCACTGAGGGGAGGGAGAGACCCAGAGCCAAGCCCAGAGTCACCTCACAAAGCCACACTAATCAGTGCATCAGCAGCACAGGAATTTTATCACCTGGAAACAGTTTCAGGCAGGTTTCTCCTTGTCAGTCGGACTGTTTATCAAACACCCTGGCCTGGCCAGCAGAGCACAGACTCTGTCTCCTCCAGTTCCAGGAGGGCTGTGGGTGACCAGTTTGGTCTGTCCAGGCTGTGAGGTGCCAGCAGCACCCAGAGATTCACGGCTGTCCTACAGCTCAAGCTGCCCCCTCAGCCTCTCATTCCAGGAGAGCATTACTACATTTTCCCAACCTCTATAACTTCAATCTAGTGGCAGCTATGGATCAATAAGCACCAGATACCCAACATCTTCCAATTTGGGCACTAATTTTTGGCAGCAACCAAAAAGAGAGGGGAAAACCCACACAGAACCAAGAGTCTTGGAGTCATGCAGCAATGTCCCAGCATCTCTTCTGCAGCAGCATGGACAGTCAGGTCACGTCTCACTTCCAACACCACACTGGGCTCTCCCTGTCAGCCAAGACACAAGTCACTGTCACTGCAGCTCCACGCTTAACATTCCAGAGCCTTGGGAAGCACCAAGAAGTCTCTTGAGGGAATGTCTTGCTCTCCCTGTCATAGCCCACTCCTAGAGACGGTCGCCCAAGGATCAGAGTTTGGGAATCAAAAGCCCTGCTCTCTAAAGCAAGATCTCCAGAACATCCCACCTGATGATCACAGATCATTTTGCCATGATTACCAGTTTAGGAAGAGATCTGGGCTCATTAACACATTGGATTACAAGGGAATTACGGACGATGACACTACTGATACAGTGGCTGTTCAGCCCGGGGCCACAAGGTCAGCCATAAAAAGCCAGTGTCACCACAGATTTGATGATAACCCAACAGCCCTCAGCAGCAAGGCAGCAGCAAGGACAGATGGACCAGAGCCCCTCCACAACCTCCTGACCTGCTAAATGGGGTTGCCAAGAGCAGCCTGTGGACGCACCATGGGGAAGAGCAAAGCTCTGCAAGCCAGGGTCCCACACACAGGCCTGCACCTCTCCAAAGCACTGACAGAGCCACCCTGGGTACTCCCAAACTATCCAGCCACAGGGAGGTCCAAGCTCAAGGGAATTCACAGACCTTCCCCAAACAGATAAATACCAGCACAGGAATCGAGCTGTTTTCTTGCTCTGGTCCAAGGCTAGACCCAGACCCTCCATGACACAGAGCACCTTCTCTCTGTGCTCGACCAACAAAGCCCATTTTCAAAACAGTTTGTTCTAAAAACAAAGCCTTCCTTGCCGTTCCCCAGAGCTGCAGAGCACAGAGCCCCAGCAGCAGGACTCCCTCCAGTTAAAACAAGCTGAGAGCCCAGTGCCTGCCAGCTCAGGGTGCCAACCACCATCAGATCCTCCCCTTGGCTCTGGCCCTCTCCTGTCATTCAGAAAAGCCCCGGGAGGAAGAGCATTTGTCAGCTCCAGTGGGCCCATTCCTGCCCAACAGGTTCTCTCTGCTGTCCCACACTGTTACTGTTCCCATGCAACCCCCCCGTGGGCACACCGGGGCACGTCCGGAAGCGATTACCATCAGCTACAATAATGTTCGAGCAGCTCCAGAGCTCAGCAGCCAGTGCAGCAAAACACCCCGGCCCTTCATTTTATGAATGAGTAAACCCTCATGCTTTCTATAAATGTCAGGGTAAATTACCTGTGGGCATTCCCCTCTCGGCACAAACAACCACCGCGCCGCCACAGCCCTTTAATGGAGACATCAGCCCCAATTACTGAGTTACTTGCTTTTCCTGCCGAGGTGGGGGGATATCAAAGGAGCAGCAACAATCACACCCAGAGGGCCAAAAGTTTAACTTTCCCCACCTCACCTGCAACTCTCCCGGAGGCAAAAAGCCTTTGTGGCCACTCGGAGCTGACCTGAGGTCACAGGAGCAGCATCCAGGAGGCCCATTTGGGAGGAAGGAGGGCAAAGCAAGTCCTCCCAGGGAGGGCAACCTGGGACTTCATCACTCCATGGCTTTGTATCCAAGCAGAGAACTCTCGGGGAGGTTCCAAGGGGACAACCACAGTGACCGTGAGCAAGGCTACAGGAGGGGCTCAGCAGACCCTGCCCGGCCACAATGCAGGTGCCGCTCTGAGCGCTCCCCACCAGCCTCTGGGTCCCCCAGGACACCAACCACTGCTCGAGCACTGGGGAGGGGAACCACAGCTTTTGGTGAGAGCTGTCACCCCCTCTCCCACTGCAGACACCAGGCTGCTCAGCGCCCCGTGAGAAGCCACCACATCCCAGCGAAGAGACACAGATCCAAGGGGGACAGGCTGCCCTCCAACCCCCCCAGACAGCTGAAGATGCCCCATGCCCCCGAGGGGTCACTGCCACTGCTGCTTCCCTCCCCTTCCCCTCGGAGCTCAGCTCTGTTTTCCAAAGCACATCTGGAAGAGAAGCAGCTCCTTTCCCAACCATGATTCACCTCCTCTCAGCATCGATAAGGTATGGCCAAAAATAGGCACAGATACTGATCTCAGACAGACCATGATCTCACCCAGGTGTTGCCTTTCCTGGCACAGCAAAAGAACAGGCAAATAACCACATGTTGTTCCCAATAACATGACCCCACAGTTCTGACTTAGGGCTCAGGGATGGAATGACAGGGACACATCAGTGCCCTCTGCCTGGGGGCTGCCTGCAGGGAAGAACAGGGTGGTACCAAATAGACAATAGGATCGGACAGAGCTGGCCAAGGCCATCTCTCAGCCCTGCACCTCTCAGAGATGGGGGTGAGGAAGAACTGGAGCAGATTTCTGAGGGCTCTGTGTGCCAGGGTCCTCAAAAATCCCCTGGGTCTCATGGCCTGAGTCCCATCACACCCAGTACAGCTCCCACACTTGGAGCACATCCTTCCAGCCAGGGTACCCAGGGTTTGAGACTACAGAGCTGTCACCACATCTCCAGATAGTCCCTACAGACAATCCTTGGGGAAAAAGCAACAAAACTCCTCCAACTCCAGGGGCTTCCTTCAGGCCCTGACTCGTCCAGCAGGATTGCTTTGGTACCGTAGCTTATCCAAACATCTTCATCTCTTTCATAAACTCAATCCCTCCTTATCAGCCATCAGGAGGAAATGCAGGAGCTTTAGGGAGTGAAGTGTGGGGAAGAGCCCAGCTTTGATTAACCCACTTACTCCCAGAGGTCACTCCCAGTTCAATCCTTGTGGATTCACATGTTCTCAATCACGTACTTGGAAGCCAGGCTGGAGGTGAGTTCTCTTTGCATCAAGGAGGGAGCAGGAGTCGGGGGGGGTCTGCAAATATTAATTTCAGAACTGCCAGTTCCCATGATTAATAGGGGGTTGTTGAAAAGTAGCAGCTCTCCTTAAAGCCTCAGCTCCTGGAGCCATGGGAACCACTTGAACCCCAACTTTAGGATTTGGTTTTAAAGGAAAAATGACATTTCTGCCCCAACAGGCTGCCAGGATGGTTTTTCATGATTATTAGAACACACCCCAAAGGGCTAGCATTTAACAACCAATCAAAAACTCCACAAAATCACTTTTTAAAAGGAAACGTGTAATTTTTATATGCCCATTGTGTATGTCCTAAGGCACAAGGGGTAGAAGAACTGCAAGGGGAAAGTCACCTTTGCTCCTGCACCCACCAAGAACAAGCAACAGCAGTATTTGCAAAGGCCTCACTTCAATAGGAAGCTCCCGAGGTCTTGATTTCCTACATCAGAGCTAATGTTCAATCCCTGGGGCTCAGGAAACCTCCCTGGGGTTTGTGTCACTCGCCAGGGGAGGTTTCCAAGTGCCAGCCTTAGTTCATAACCCAGCGAGTGATTTGTGTTCTGGCAGATCCCAACACAGAGCATACACTGAAGAGACCATGCAGGGAGAAAGGCTCTTCCAAAGGGGAGAAAAATCCTAATTTTTGCTAAAACCAGCCTTCCCCTGCCTCAGCTCCTGGGACAAGGTGCAGCAAACAGTCCATATTTAACCAGGCATTAGCTGGTGACAGCACTGGCATGCAGAGGGCAGGGAGGCACCTTTCCCACACCCAGACATCCTGGCAGGACCCAACTCCACACAGAGCCTTCCAGGATGCAGCCAGGGAGACAACACAACTTGCCCAAGGTCAAACAGGAGCCTGGGGCAGTGGAGAGGCATTTTCTTTGTCCCAGCACCGAACCACAGGTCCTCCCTCAGCAGCTGCTGCTGCTGAAATTTGCACATCTCCAGCTTCTGATGTGGGCAAATCTGGGACCACAGAGCTCTCTGGAGACTGGTGGGACCCTTCTCACCACTCTGGTCCAGGATGTGAGGATGAATCCACCTACCAGCATTTGCAGTGTTCTCCAAAATACCCACCCTCCTGCTTCTTCTCGCAGTCATTTACAGCCACTTGCCCTGCTGCAGCTATAGGGGAGCAGAGACCACAGCAGGGTTTGTCCTCTGAATTAATGAGGTTTCTCTCTTTTGCAAAAAAAGCTGATCTCCCATTCCCATCAGCCTCTGCACTCAGAAGTTCACTTTCCTTTACAGGCACATAGAGGAGGAGGAAGCAGGTTTTCCCCAAATGCATTCCAGTCAGCCAGAGCGAGTGAAGAGACTGACATGCCCTCCAAAAGCAGAGTGGAAAGTGCTGGGAGCACACCTACACAAGGTCCTGCCTGGCTGAGTTCCCTGCAGCACACAGAGCCCTGCAGCTGGGAATGGAGCTGCTGGCAAAGGGACCACAGTGGGAGGCAGGAGGAGAAGGGAGCCCACAGTGACAGCCATAAAATCTGCACAGACCAACTCAGTTTGGACCTTCCAACATGCATCTGTATCTCAGGCACAGAAGGAAAAGGCTCCTTTGAGCCTTTTCTCCTGCCACTTCCCAGTTTCCAGATGTTCCATGGGAACACCATCAAGCCCAAAGCCATGTTTGCTGCTCCAGAACCTCTGGACTGAAGTAGGCAACCACCAGCAGTCAAAAAGTCAATGCAGGACATCCCAAAATACCAATCCAAACTTCTCAGAAGCAGAGGCACCCTGCAGCCCATCTGCTTGGCCTGTCAGCAAACACACTCCAGCTCAACCCAGCAGCCTGCTGGGATGGAGCATCAAAAAGTAGCTGGGCAGGGAGGAGGAAGGACCCCAATTCCTGATTATCCAAGGGCATTTCCCTGGGGCACATCCACTCCACAGCAAGGTCTAAGCAAGGAGAAGCTGGGCCCTCTCTGCCAGGGCTGGCCAGGCTTGTTAGTAAAGCCAGTGCTGGTGGAAACACAGCTGAGGGAGCAGGGAAGCAGCAGGATGCAGATGAAACCAGGCAGCTCATCCCTGCCAACAGCTCCCTGACAGCCCACGGCAAGATTTCCTGGGGGAACAGGGAGCAAACACATCACCTGAGGCACCTCAAACTGTGCACAAGGATACCTCAGAGTAGGGCTGGATTAGATGGCCAGATAGGCCTTTTCCCCGATATAATCTTTTTAATTCCTTGTCATTCCCACAATAATGCTGTGTTTTTAATTAAGCAAACCACAATATCATTTCAAGGAGACACAGGAACAAAGGGCTGGCTTGCTCTCAGCAGAGCTGATGTGTGTTTCCAGCTCCCAGTTGGATGGTGATGCTGGAGACAAATCACTGAGAACCTGGCAGAGGGATTTTCCTTATTTCCCACAGGCTCCAGCCTGAAAACTCCAATTCAGCCTTGGGAAACTGAGAGCAACCCATTCAATGAGGGCCTCCAGCATCACCTCACTCCAGGAGATGTTCCCAGCTAAAGAGGGCGACACACAAGACAAAAAGGCCCCTGGAAGGCTCTGACCCACAGCATCCCTAAATCCATCCCCCCATGCCCCCCATCTCAGCCAGTCACATCTCACTTGGCCTTCCCAAGCAATCAGCCATCCTTCACACTCCTCATCCCAAACCCCATCAGAGGGGCATCAAGGTCTCAAAATCCTTGTTTTTCTTTAAAAAGGAGGGCAGAAAAGGCTCTGAAACATTTCTTCATTCTTCAGGAATGATTAATTATCTGCCTTGGCAGGTGTAAAATACCTCACTGGTGCTGGAGGGTGGGCTGAGTTATTGGGTGAGAGCTCTCTGAAAGCTCCCCCTGCTCGGGGTTACCCAGAGAGGCCTGGGAGCCCAAATTAAAGCTGAAAGGTAAGAGGCACAACACCCCTTTTGTAGGGAAAAGGGCTGGGAGACTCACTGTAACGAGGGGCCACTTTCTTATAATAGAAGCAGTTCTTAATAATGCACAATTAAAGCATGTGGTGGCTGTGTCAGCAGAAACTCCTTGCTTGGAGCTGGGTGAGGTCCCACACACATCTCTCCAGTGTGGAGCAGCTTTCCAGACCCAACCAGAATCCCGAGGATGCTCCAGCACCAGCTGCTCTCCCACCAAGAGGGGAGGACCCATCCCATCTTCTGGCACTCAAGGGAAGGGATGGGATAAGGTTCTACCCCTGAAGGCAATGTCAAAATGAGCATTTTAAAAGCAGAAACACAAAGCCTGAGTGGTGTGGGAAGTCAGGCTTGTGTTGAGTCGTGGCCCTTGCCCCACCATAGCGCTTTCCTGACAAGATGCCACTCAGCTCCAAAAGAGGATGCAAAAGCTGGTCCCTCACTCTTTCTTCACCAGCAGTCAGTGACCCTCAGCCCAGCACTGCTCCCACCACAAATCAGGGGCTGTTTCACTTCTCCCTCTTGCAGAAAGGCTCCCAGACCTCCCAACTGCACAGAAAACAAAGCAGCTCCAATTTAAGCTGAATACCCAGAAGTTAAACAAAAAGAACCTCAAAATACATTATTGGGTTATTTGGGTTTTTTTTCTTTACACCATTGTGGTTTGGAGCTCCTGGTCTGTGATTTGCACAGCCCTGAGCCTGGCAGAGCTCCCCTGGCTGTGTCAGGGAGACCCCTCAGCCCTCGGGCTGCCCACAAATCTCTCTCAATTGTACACTCCAGACTGTCCCCTAAAGGTGACAATCCAGCACGGGTGTCACAGCAGCACATGGAAAGCACACAGGGAAGAGCCACATTCCATGGAGGAACTGGGATGCAACACATGGATATGTCTCAGGAGAGGAGGAGGAGAGGCTCTCCATTAGGATCTATAGAGACACACAAGATCATAGAGTCATGGAATGATTTGGGCTGGAAGAGACCTTAAAGATAATCTGCTTCCAACCTCCTGCCATGGGCAGGGACACCTTCCACTAGCCCAGGTTGCTCCAGCCTGGTCTTGGACACTTCCAGGGATGGGTCACCACCACTTCCAACCAAACCATCTCTTTGCCTGGATCCCAGCAGGGCACACAGTGGGAAGCAGAGCAGTGCCCAGCAGCAAAGGGCTGAGGACCCCATCCCTCTCCCATGCCAGGTGGGTCCCCCTGGGTCGGGCTGCCCGTGCCTGGCACTGCCCTAAGCCCATCATGTGCAGCGGGCACTCGTGCCAGCAGCCATGGCTGTGCTGCCTCCCCTCCCCAAAGCAGATTAACCCCCCCAGAGCCACTGAGGCCATGCAGGTTGTGTCACTAATTAAATCAGATTTACTCCCCCCTTCACCCTCTCCCAAAAGGAATTCTAACGACTGTGCAGGGCAGGGCTGTTCTCATCCCACCCACCCTCTGAAAGGAGAGAAATCAGGAAATGCAGGGCTTAATTCTCCACTCCTAATAATCCCCCACAGGGGCCAAAAACCCCCAGCCAGGTCCAGGACTCTGGCACCCTTCACCCACCAGCACTGGCAGTGTGGGCATTGCCAGGTCAGGGCTCCACACTGGATTTGATGCCAGCAGAGCCCTGAGCATCACTGGGGTTTCTTTGGGGTGCAGGGTGACAGTGAAGGAGGGTCAAAGCCAAAGGGGGGTGCTCCTGGTTCCCACACCCCGTGGGCTGCCTCTGCCAGCAGCACTCCTGGAGCTCCCAGTGCTTTTGGAGCCTCTGTGGCCAATTCACACCCAGCTCAAATTGCTCAAGACCAAAGGCAATTACAGGTTTGGGTTTGTTGTTTTCTGATGGTGGGTTAGATGGAGCGCGTTCCAGAAACCACCAGCGCTGCTTTTCCAAAGCAAACGTTGGTACAGGGCAGGAGGGCTGGAGCAGCAGAGCCAGGAGGACACACATGCCCCTGGCAAAGGAGACATTTCCCAAGTGCAGCCCAAAACCCCCTGTGTGAGGGACCCTGGGCCAGGCTTTCTGCTGCCATCACCACAAAGGCAGTGGGTTTCTTCCTTTCTTAGGATGAAAAACAAAACCAGGAGTCTTCCAGCACCCCAAGGAGCCAAGGTCTTGCTGCCTGATTTATCTCCAGCAAAGCTCTGGATTTGCTTTTGCTACAAGCCCCTGATCATGGACAGAGCGGGGCCAGCAGCTACTGCAGGAGGGAGACCAGAGGCACCAGCATGGCAGGAGCAATCCTGCCCCATCCCAAAACCTCATGGATGGGTCAGAAAAACCCATCTCTGCTTCGAACTGAGTGAAACCTCCTTTCTTCTGCCCCTCACCAACACAACCATGTTGGCAAAACCCAAGGTAGACCAGACTTGGAGCCTCAAGGGCCACTTCAGTCCCACATTCCTTGGCACTGAGGGCAGGATGGCATCACCACCTTCCTGCAGGTTATGGGACATTCCTCAGCCTGGATCACCCCAGTTCAGCTCCTCCAAGTGACCAGCAAAGCTCTTTTTGGAGACTGAGGGCAGTTACCTGGTCAGGAAGGAGGAAAGGAGGGTGATCTGCATCACCAGGTTTGCCTGGGGCAGCAGCAGTGGGGAATGTATTTTTGGCCTACACCAAGGACATACATTTGGTTCTCATTCTTCTTTTAGCACCTGACCCCAAACCCACAGCACAAACCCACAAACCCGTCACCACAATAACCACAGGAGCATCCTCCCCTCACCCCAGGGGCTCGCCAGGATGACATTCCTCCTCCCTCCCTGCTTTTCCACACTGCAGCACACACCCACATCCCCGGAGTGGGAAGCCAGCCTTCAAATTACAGCAATTAACACTATGTATATTAATAAATGAGCCTGGCTTTCCTAACAGGATAACCTGCAAGGGCTTGTTGGCAGAACCAGGAGGCCTGAGCCCTTTTTGCAGCTGATGGGTGAAGGTTTGGCATCGCAGGATGAGACTTTGGGATCTCCAGAGGTCCCCAGAGCACATCCTACCCTGGTGCAGGGAGAGGTGGAAGGACCATGGGTGTCCTTCCCATCCCAGGGCATCCAGAAAGCCTCAGCTCCTGCAAAGCCTGGAGCCAGGGAGATGCAGCTCCATTTCCAGCACCCAGATATCTGCAGGCACTTTTGAAGCCCCATGTTTGCACCTCCCCAGCCAAACCAGGGGCCACCCCACACACATCCCTCTCACTCTGGCTCCAGCAGGAACCAGACTCCAGGGGGAGGGAAGGGAGACAGGTAATATGTGCAATAACTAGACCACTAATCAGGTCACACGTGCCTCTTCCTCCTCCTGGGGCCAGGACCTGCTCCTCATCCCATTCCAGATGGTTCCTTCTTTCTAATCTGGGAAGTTTTAATCTGCCTTGGGGATTTTTTTTTTAAGGCACAGATGCAGGTACAGAGGGAGCCACTTACTCCAAGCCCTGCCCTTCCTCACCCCTTTCCAGGCACTTCACAGCCTGTTTTCCTTTTCCAGTCAAGAAAGAAAACACTCAGTGAGCAAGACTAGACACAGTGAGAGGGAACAGCAGTTGACTTCACCACCCAACACAAATTATTCCAGGTATTATGCAAGCCACCCATTCCCATTTTCGGGTGCACGAAAACAACGGGATAATTTTACCTTCCCTGGAGCACAAAGGAGCCCTCACACCATGGGCAGACTCTTTGCCCAGCAAACAGTGTGCAAGCCTGAAAACTCCTATCCCATAAGGCGTATTAGGGCAGGAGCTTCATCCCAAAGGAGTTCTCTTGAGGGCAGTAAGTTGCCATCACTCCTTCAAGCATTCCAGCTGGGACTCCCCTTCGATCCCTTGGGCCACCTCTGTGGCCATTCCCCCACTCCACAGGCTCCCTCCTCATCTGGCCTTCCAGCTCTTACTGCTCCCCAGAGCACAGACATTTAGATCACATTTTATATGGAAAACACTAAAATGGGATCACACCTTTTAAAAAGATATTTCCACCTCGCTCCCTACGACCAGGCTCTGCCTCCCCCTCCCCAACCAGGCTTTGCTATCAGGCCTCTAAGCCTGTTTAATTGAAAAAATGTGATTTAGGCTAATTGACAGCAGATGAGTTACATGGCTAAGAAACAAGGGAACATAAGGGACCATTTGATGCAGCTGATTTATGGCAGCAGGGAACCAACCATCCCAGGTCTTTGCATCCCCACTGCCAACACAGTTCAGTTGGCAAAAAAAAAAAGTAATTAGTGTTTAATTTCTTAACAATTTTTTTTTTACCTTCCTTTTAATTGCTCTACATAAAACTGTCCTAGAATTTTACAGCCTGGACCAGTCCTCTTTGCTGGTTTTAATTAGGGTGAGGCATGGCTGGCACATTAATTTAAAGAGGACAGGGAGAACGTCAGACCATGTTCTGGGAAGGTTTTGCCATTACAAGCACCCAGACAACATCACCAGGCACCACATGAGCCAGGGGGGGAACACAACCAGTCCTTCCAGTGCACAGCAACTGGTGAAGCTGGGGGTAACTCATCCTGCTCACACTGGGAAGGTTTAACTCCACACACCAAAGCAATCACTCTGTTAGGAGGCAGCAGAGATCCCTCCCAGCAGGAGAATTTCCTCTCCTTGGAGGAAACCAAAGCATGAAGGCTTAGAGGGAGAACAGGCTTAGCTGCCAAGCGGCTTTGGGACATTCCTGGGGGATTGAGGCTGGAGGCTCCCCAGCCCCACAGCCCTTCCTCGAGGGTGTTTGTCACTATCCAGGGCACACCGAGCCCCACTGCAGCTCAGCCCCAAAACACACCCATCCTGGGGGGGGCACAGGAGGAAGAGTCAGGACATTCCTCACAGGACACCAGAACCCCACAAAGGAGTTCCTGGGCAGAAAGAGCAAAAGAGGAGGAAAGAACATCTAGTCAAGCAAGGGGTGGAAATAACTGGAGAAATAGTTGAGAAATACCTGATAAAGGGAAATATGCCCTTTTCCCATTATATTTTCTAAGCTTGACCCTGCTTAGAAAACCTGAGGATTCCTGGAAAGGATTTTTCCAGGAAAGGACAAAGGATTAGCCTCT
Organism: Grallaria varia; assembly: GCA_013396735.1. Lineage (NCBI taxonomy): Eukaryota > Metazoa > Chordata > Aves > Passeriformes > Formicariidae > Grallaria > Grallaria varia. The sequence goes on along the minus strand of VWZG01012802.1, from coordinate 13,116 downwards.
TAATGAACAGACAGGAGGCTTGGATTTGCTCAGCTGTGTTGTCTGATAAAGGTAAAACAATAATCAGCTATTTCATTCCTGATTCAACCCTCTCCATGCACAAAATCCCTTGGCAACACCACACCAAGGCACATAACCCCCCACCCCATTCAGCTCCAGCTTACACAGTCAAGTCCAACACAGAAAGATCAGGAGAAGAGCTCCAAGCTCACCTGCCTCCTCCAGCACCACCAGAACTGCTCCGGTTCCCCTGATCCAGCTGCTGCTCCTCCTGCAAAGCACCATCCCAGCAATGGGGCTCTGCCTCTGGGGGGACCTTTTAACTGACGCCACAATTAGGGACACCTGGATGGGGTTTGGGAGCTCCCAAGGGGTCTGGGGCCAGTAATTGTCCCCAGGTGCTCGGTGTTAAACAAGAATTAAACAAGTGAGCAAAGCTGTGCAACCAAAAGTGCATCTGGGTAGGGGGTCAGAACAAGACCTTTAAGGTCCCTTCCGACCCAAGCCATTCTGTGACGTAGAGGTGACAATACACAAAACATCTTAACAATTAAAAAAAAGACAGTTTTAGAGGCAATGAGTGATGGGAAGGTGACTGAGAACCAGAGCCCTCCCCAAAGAGCTCTGGAGGCTTTAGCTGAGGGCACAGCCTGTTGGGTTGGTTTAGTGGTGGCCTTGGCAGTGCTGGGTGAACATTGGACTCGATGATCCTAAAGGTCTTACCCAATCTAAGTGATTCCAGGGCTCAGAGGAGCCCAACCACCCACAGCCTGGCCGTGATGATGTCTGCTAGAAGCTTCCAAGCGTCCCTGTCCGGGTGGCCCCGTGGCATCCCGGTGGGATTCATCCTGCACGCACCTGGAGCCACGGCCTGACACTGCTAAGCTGTCAAAACAAACAGGGAACAGGCACAGCAGCCTCCAATCCACAGCCATGGGCCCCGGGACACAAGCAGGGCCTGGACATTCCCCCCGAGCTGCTCGGCAGCTCCAGCAGATGCGTTTTACGAGCCCCGGAGGGAAAATAACATCCCGACAAGCACCTCGGACTGCCCGTAAATACACACCAGATGATGCAGGGACACGTGAAATGGGGCAGAAGTGGGATGAGAATGGAAAACTGAAAGTGGGGGGGATGCCTGGGTTTGGTCTGTGCTCCCCCAGCTGCTCACCTGCCTTCCTCCTCTTCCTCCTCCTCCTCCTCCCAAACCCTCCCCATCCCAGCTGGACTCTGCTCTCCCTGTTTCCCAAGCAGTGGGATGAAAGCAGGCAAGGGGCCTTCTGCCCACTGAGCCTTCTATGGAACAGGATCTTCCCATTAACAAGCCGAGGAGAAATAAATCGGGTTTCTGCAGGCCATTACTCACATCTCTTTGTCCCCATCCTCTGTACCCTGAGCCCTGGGGCACATCCCTGCCTCCGGCCATGCCTGCTCCTAACAACTCCTGCACCTCCATCCATGCCTGGTGTGCTCCCGGATGGCATTCCTGGAGCTGGAGCTGGCCCAGGGATTACCCCGCAGGGAACTACTGAACTGCAGGGGAATGGCTTTCAGCTGAAGGAGGGAAGATTTAGATGGGATATTGGGAAGGAATTCCTCCCTGGGAGGGTGGGCAGGCCCTGGCACAGGGTGCTCCTGGATCCCTGGAAGTGTCCAAGGCCAGGATGGACAGGGCTTGGAGCAATCTGGGATAGTGGAAGGTGTCCCTGCCCATGGCCGGGGGTGGAAGGAGATAAGCTTTAAGGTCCCTTCCAACTCAAACCATTCAAGGATTCCATGACAGTGGGATCACATGTTGCCCTTTACAGTGAAAACAAGCCCAGGGAGCTTCCACCTGCTCCAGGTTGGCACCACAAACCCAAACACCAGCTGCAAACTGTCCCAAGGGCACGTGGTGGGTCGGGATGTGCCAGAGGGGAGCTCACCTGAGTGGGGAGATGCCCATGCCAGGGCTGGGGAGGCTGGAGCACCACAGCCCCTGCCAGGATCAGTCCTGGGCAAAAAGGAGACAGAAATGGTGCAAAAGAAACTTCTTGGGCACAAGTGGCTGAGAACAGAGCACCCCCTTATCAGCACCCAGAGGCGCCAGCGGCTGCACAGCACACAAAAGGCTAAAGGCAGCCCCTGGGCTGGACTAACTGGTCTTAATATTTGCATTTGGTAAAGCAAACTAATAAATCCCCATGAGTTTGTCCGTGCTTCCAGTTTGTGTTTACTGGGAAGAATGACAGGCAGGTTTTCCTGCTGGTTACATGGGTAAATAGCAGTGCAGGCCCCACGCCCTTCCCCTTTAACGGCTCCCTGTTTGCTCTGAGCTGGGACTGTGGCACTCGCTGACACCAAAGGCAAGAGGCCTTTGGAGTTATTAGTTATGAACTCCAAAAAGCCCACGTTCAGGCTCTGAGATCCCCGCTCCATCCCTGGACCCATCCTTGGATCCATCCCTGGGATCCATCCCTGGATCCATCCCTGGATCCATCCCTGGATCCGTCCCTGGAGAAGGATCTGCAGCCACAGGTGGAGGTGAGGCAGCACAGATGCCAATCCACACATCCACGCAGGATCCCAGGCTGAGACCAACCCTGCAGCCCCCAGGCAAGGAACTGCGTGGGGAAAGGATGTCACGGTGTGGGCACGGGCTCAGTGCTCTGGGTTAATTGACAAGGTGGGGAGCAGTCACAGGCTGGACTCGGCGACCTTGTAGGTCTCTTCCAACCTGGATGATTCTGTGAGAAACCCCCGCGGAGAGAGTCCTGTGGAGCTCAGGGCGCCCAGTAACACCAGTTACTGCAGTGCTGGTTTGCTTGCTAAGGGCCTGCTGTGCCACTGTGGGATGGTGACCACATCCAAACCTCCTCCCAAACCTGCAGGATCCACTTGCTACCAGAGAAAAGGAAGAGCAGACTCACCCTCAAAAGGAGCAGTGATGAAGGGCATCAATGCTCATGAGCCTACTGTGTTCTTTAAATTATTTTAATGGTCTAAATACTAAAAAAAAAATAATAAAAAATTCCATTACATAAATATTTTTTTTATGTTGCACTTCCACATAGCACCTTCCAGTGCTTCGCACCAAGTGCACAGGGTGGAAGGGAAGACACAGTCCAGGGATGAGAAACAACATCATTTAAGAGGAAATAATTTGCATTTCAGTGGTTGTTGGAGCGGGAGGTGTGTTAGGGACAGCTCACCAGGCCACAGGGTCAGGCAGTGGTGGTTAAGGGCTGCAGAAAGGGACGAGGCAAAGGACAGGGGAGAACTTTCCTGCAAAGCAAAGGCATTAAACTCTTGGTCAGGCTTTGTTAGGGCAGAAGATTCCCGAAGTGCTGGTTTCCTGTGCAGTCCAACACGCCCCCCGGCAGCCCTTGGCAGGGCCCTGATGGAGTGTGGCTGAGCCAAGGCAAACGGAGAACAACATCCAGCACTCACAGAGGCAACGGCTTTTATTAAGAAATTTAATTGTTTCTGAGGGTGACATTTTCCCCCACTGTGACGTTCCCTTCGCTGTGGTTTGGAATCCCCCGCTCCTGCTTCCCAATCCCACCTGGGCTGGGCTCCATGGGAGTGCTCAAAGACCCTCCTGAGGGCACCCAACACCCACAGCACAGCACGAGCCTCTGCCAGACAGTTTAAACCCCAGGGCATTGCGACCACCAGCTCAGCTTCTGCCCCATGGCTCTTCCAAAGGCCATCCAGTTCCCACCATGGGCATCAGCGGGATCCAGTGCAGGTCCAGTTATCCTCATGAAACACCCAAAACACCAAAAGGCATCAAAAAGAAGAATGGAAAGGTAAAAAAAAAAAAAATCCACAGCAGGTTCCTTGGAACTGGGCAAGCGCTTGGTCCTTCACAGAGAAAAGCATCGAGCTGCTGTTTAATCCAAGAACACTTCTCCATCCATCCATCCATCCATCCATCCATCCATCACCAGCACTTCCCGGCCAAAGGGATAATTTCCAAAGCCCAGCACAGAGCAGCTAATTAAGTCCTTTCAGTGTGGGAGTTGGGAGCAAGGTCAGCACTGGGAGCAAAGCCCCCTCGCTGGGCAGGGGACGTGGAGCCCAGTGAGTGTCCTGGGGGGAGCTGGTGGGGAGCTGGTTTTGGTGGTGGGTGTTGGGGGAAGGACCTCCCACAGCCCCTGATGCTCCGTCGCTCAGGATGAGCTGCTGGTCCCTGCTGTCCCTCTCCCTGTGCTCCAGCTGACGTGCCCATCATCCTCGGCAAGGTGCTCCTGGGTGTCCCGGCCACCGTCAGTGCTGCAGCACCTTGGCTGTCCCCTCTCAGGTCCCCGCACCCCGAGCCTCCACCACGGACCCTGCGGAGGAAAAACACGGTGTTAACGGGAGCTCCAGGCTCGTGGGTGGCCGGTTGTGGTGGAGGAAGTCACTGTCCTTCTTGGTCACCGAGTGAAATGTTTGGAGTGGTGTGTAAAGAGAGGAGATGCAGCAGCACCCCCAGTGCCCCTCCTAAAAGCACCTTTGGCACCTTCAAGCTCTCCCCACCCTCAGCAGCGCCGAGGGCCCCGTGCTTTGGAGGCTGAAGGGGAGCTTGGGGCTGGTGGGGACCTGCTGTGGCTGCAGAGTCTGTGTCTAAGCAGGCTGGGAGGAGCTCTGTCATCAACATCTGGGTGACAGCCGAGCCACCTGCGCTGCTGGAGGATGTGCTGACAACACCCACAGGAAAACCAGCATTACTCGGCCACATCGCTCCAGAGAGGCCAAAAGCAGCCCCAGTCCCAAGGCTGGGCTCCTGTGGCATCAGGAGACACCAGATCAAGGTGCAGGGCAGCACAAGAGTGGATTAGAGACAGAGCCAGGGGCTGATGGAAGAAAACCAAATGGCCATTTCTGTGCACAGACAAAACAACAACAACTGGGAATGCAGAGGAAGGGAAAGCAGCTCATCCTGCCTGTGTGTACATGGGCTGCCTTACACGGTCCAAGGGATGTGCAAGTCATGGATTAACATCCCAGCACAGAGCTGGGACATGGAACCACCATGCTGGAGCCAAGGACAGGGAGGAGTGCCTGTCCCTGTGCCCTCACTGCTGCCCTGGGCAGAAAGGGACTCCTCTTCCCAACTGCCACAGGCATGTAGAAGGAGATAGGGAGAGGAAACAACAGCCAGACAGCAGAGTGAGAATGGATCTCATTTATCCCTCTGTCCATGGGATCTCTACCTACAAGCTCTCAAATTCACTGGAGGATCCAAATCCCACTATTAAGTGTGGCACAAGCAGCTCCCATTTGGCTCAGACAAGCTCTTGGCCCATGGATGGAGTTAAACCATTTATTCTGCTCTCTGATTCCCACCCTGCTCCCTTCACAGGATCATTAAATAGCTTCGCCCCCCATCAAACCCTTCCCAACTCCCCATCCTGCTCCAGAATCAACCAGGGGCACACAGAGAGAAGGGCAGAGGTTTATGCTCGTTTTTCGTGCCACACTTATCATCTGTTTGCTTTGGACTTCACAAAGAACGTGTGAGATTGTCACCTGCTGGCCCAGATCTCGCACCCTCAGCAGCCCAGTGTGGAGGCACAAAGCAGCCCCTCGAGCCCCTTCCCCGGGGAACAGCCTGAGCATCAGCCTTGGCCTTCCCGGGGAAGGAGTGAGCACGGCACTCCCAGTGTGCAGAACTCCGTGTGCAAGTGTCCCTGGCTCCTGTAAATGTGTTAAAAAGTAAAACCCCTTAAGAGCTTCCAGATGTTCTGCTTGTGTTGTGGTGTTACCCAGCTCCATCCTCCGGAGGCCAACACACAGACTGGAGCAATGGCAGCAGCCAGGGGGAAGCGAAGGAGGTCGGAACCCTTTTCCTCCTCTTTCCCCAACGTCTCCTGTTAATCCCCTGCTGCCGGGAAACACGCCGAGAGCAGCTGCAAGTGCTGCTGCCCACGCCGAGCATCTCCCTGCCCCGCAGCATCCCTCGGCCTTGCGAGGCACCGACCCCAAACCCCCGGGCTCCAAAACCCAAAACATCAACCCCAAACCCCCAGGCTCCAAAGCACGAACCCCAAAGCCCCGGGCTCCAAAACCCCAACCCCAACCCCGCAGGCTCCAGAACCCCAACCCCAAACCCGCAGGCTCCAAAGCACCAACCCCAAACCCGCAGGCTCCAAAGCACCAACCCCAAACCCGCAGGCTCCAA
>VWZG01012801.1:83376-98430 GCA_013396735.1 Grallaria varia | reverse complement strand
TTAGTCCCTAGAAGACTCCAAGATTCATTGTGAAGTATTTTGTACGGATACATGGCATCCCATTTAAGATCACAGAATATAGAAATAAAGATTATCAGATTTTTTCAATTAAAATTTAATTTTATTAAAATTCCAAATATTTAATGACCTTCAGATTTTAATGTTTTATTATGTACACTCTCAGTTTTCTGTCCTTGGATGGAATCTTAGATTCACTTAAAACAGGTGCATGGTTTTTAAGAGTCTAGTTAAAAGTCACAGGTGCCTTTTTTCTTTTTGTGGGAAGTCAAACATTTTGATGACCCATAGCTTACTTTTAAATGTCATTCTTTTAGGAAGTGGTTTTTAGCTATTCTTTTATTTTGGAAAATAGTCTGGCTGTACATTTATCTAACCTATGCTTCAGCAGCTAGTCCATGAATGTGTTATGGGACACAGTGTCAAAAGCCTCCCTTCAGAAAATGTCAAGAGGGATGTTGTGGAAACTTCACAATTTATACTTTCTTCTGACAATATAAACTCCATAGGACCTGTTTTTGAGCTAAGAATCGAAGTTTTATCTATCCTAGTCCACAGACTGAATATTACTGCTCAGGGTCTTCCTTAGTTTGAGGGCTCTGCTGCTCTGAATAGTTCACTTGAAATTAAGACAGTTTTTTTAATGGTATAAGTCTTACATTTGGGAACAGGATATGACAATCTCTTCTGAGAATGACGAACTTTTCTTTTTGCCTTTTTTTTGTGACTGTTGTGTGGTTTTGTACTCATGGAGCCAACTATTCTGAATTTATCAATTGCCTCAGAACTCCAGTGGTTTATTTAAAGAGTTTGTCCGCTCACCTCTTCAACACCTCTATGCAACTGCAGGTGGATTTTTATGTTCTTCCACCTATGGATTTCAGTCTCTGCAGCAGCCTCATGCTCTTGTGATACATCATGATTACAGCATGTGTAGTTCTCTACCAAAAAAATCTCATCTGATTTGGATTTGCACAGAGTGAAATCCTTTCAGCATACAGATTTTTCACCATAATTTCAGAAAGTGCTCATCTTTTAGGTTTGATGGGAAAAGAGAAGTTAAATTAATCAAGTTGCTAGCACTTTAACTTCCTAAAGAAACTCACATCTTAGTGGATTTCCATATTATGCTCCCAGTAGGGACTTTACATCTTGTAAATGCTTCAGTTTAACAGATATGAAAAAGAGAACTGTATTTTTCTTTGCAGAACAAAACTATTGCTCAGGTGTTTTAAAAGTTGGTTTGATCTCTTTAGTCTGCACATAAAAAGAAAGATTAAGGAGTACTCACCATTCCCAAATGTAGCTCCTTCTCTGACCTGGCTCTGGGTGAGAGAACTTCTTTGTATTGCAGCCTTTTTAAAACTATGGATTCTGAGGGTTTTTGAGTTTTGGTTTTTGGGTGTTTTGGGTTTTTTTTAATCCCTCTCTGCAAAATTAGAATTAATTTATCATTTTTTGAAATTAATCCAAACCTCTTACCTAAAAGTAAAAGTCTTAAAAAGGTTCACAGGTATTATCTTATTGTATGAATTGGGGTTTGGGGAGTTGGGGAGTTTTGTCTTGAATGTTGATACATTAGTACATGGGTGCTCTACTTGCTTACTCTTCAAGAAAAGCTTGCACTTCTTTTGACAGCATGTTTTGCCTGTTGGCCTTTCTCTAAGGCAAATCCATAGCAAAATCATCAATCCCAAAATGAAGAGTCTAATAAAGTGAGTAGAATGACTGCAGAGTTTCAGACCCAGTGCAAAAGTGACAAAGAGCAGATAGTTCCCCAGAGTAGCAAAACACTCATAAGAATCTGTACAGCAGATCATGGAATAGAGCTGAGACTTGTCCTAACAGACTTTATTACTTCTTCAACTTAAAATGGCTGTTAGGGATATATCATGTGCAGTCCTAACTTGATTAAAGCTGGAGTATGAAAGATGACACATATAAAGTAAAAATAGAGAGGCGGAGCTGGAAAGGAGTAGGGGATAGGATTTAGAAATGGTATAGAACATCTCAGGCAATTTTATTAATTGTAAATGAATGAAGAAACAAGAAGCAAATTGTTTAAAATCATTTCCAGGTCACCTTTAACAGTTGCAGTAATATCATTACAGTATATGAGCTGAAACATAAGAGAGAAAGAGCTGTTCATTTTTAAAGCTGAAATAGAGCAATTAGCTGGAAAGAATGTGTCATGCCTTACAATAAAAGTTAAATTACAGTAAAATACTTCCTTGCAAAAGTGCTCACCATGTGCCAAAGCCCACACATCAAACCATTCCCTCTCCAATCTGCAACACAGTAGTACCCCCACCTGCCCAACTGGAAGAATGCGAGGGACATCCATGGGCCTCATTTTCTACTATGCTATGACAGCTTGGTGCTTCTTACAAGGCTTTGCTGAAGCTGCTCTGTAAATTTGACTAATGCAGTATGAGGACTCAGCACTTCAAATAAATCTCTGGTCTCCTAAGGATTTAGATCAGCTCTGGATGCTGCTGCCCATCTTTTGTTGACAGTTATGCCAGTAGCTCCACATCACTGATGAAAACAGTAGAGGGACTTTGTCCACTTCTAGCTTGGATACAATTTTCTTTTCAATTTTTCTATATTGCAATATGAACCATGCTTGCTTCCCATTGCCTGGGTCTTTACCTGGTGAGGTCTCTCTGAAACCACCTCAGAAACTCTCTTATCTAACAAAAAACATGTGGAGACCTATGCATGGTCTACTTTGCTTCCTGTTCTTTATACGTTCCTGCAATTTTATCTTGTACTTTAACTCTTATTCACCACCCGAAAAAGAGTACTGTGCTCTGTGTATTACAGAGGTCACTGTCTCAGGGCTGGAGCCATTACCCACCTCTGGAGTCAGTACCTCGTTCTTGGTCTGCTGCCATCTGAACTGATCTCCACCTTGAAATCCTATCTACACTACCATTAGTGGCCATGCAAATACTGCCTGGGGAAGGCCAGGAGATACCATATGACTCCTTTATTTATTTGGTTTGGTTTTTTAATTTGATTTACTTAAGTAATATACTCAACAATTAAAAAAACAAAAGGGCCCACTGAAATATGAAGCATCGTTAACTCAGACTTCCTTAAGTTCATAATCTTGCTAAATTATGAGTAGAATTTGCTCTTAGTCTACAAATACTTTAAGCTCATTTTTAATAGGAGTATATACTGCAATATATAGATATGTATTTGAAAATCAAAGGGTGTAGTAGGAAATGTTCTTTTTGTTGTTATCAGGCATTATCTCTCACTTCTCAAAGGATAACTTCCCACAACTAATGTCATGACAAAGTAACTTGAAAGGTGCTTTTTATCTCAGTGATTTTTATTAAAAGACAATGGATTAATATAGCAATGAAAATTTGTTTTTGGAATGAGATTTTCAGTTATTTAGGAAGTTACATCACTTCTTATTACTCACTTGACTTTGCAATATACTTAAGTGGGCATTGTGGTGCTTGGTTGATGGGTGGACTTGATGGTATTGGAGGTCTTTTCCAATCTTCATGACTCTATGATCATGAACAAGTCTCAGCCTGAAGTAGAGATTAACTGTCAGGTTGGGAACTCAACATGCACCTGTGATTCTAGGGGCCAAAAAGTCATGAATATAACAGACAAGATAGGTTACTCTGCAATTTTGTAAAAAAACAAAACAAAAAAACTAACAAAAACAACTAAAAGCCAAAGTCTCAAACATCTAGATGTCAGAAATAGCAATGTATGGAAATATATAAGGGAATATACAACCATTTTGTCTTATGGACACGGAAAAAGAGACTCTTTATGCTTAATTTGCTGGTTATATGATGTGCTCTTTTAAATTAAAACTTAAAGACAATCATGTCAATGACTATGGAAGGAAGGCAGGATTTCTTGTGAGGAAGCAATTGCTCGGGAAGAGAGAGTGATTTTCACAGACTGTAGAGAATAGTCTCCTCAGAGAGTTCTGGAAGCCTATGGACTGAGAAATTTCTCAGATTGAGTAAAAGGGACTGCTGAGACCTAGGGAGCCAGTTATCACAATCAAGGAAAATAACCTTTATAGGGACAAGAGAGGACTATGTAGCATTTGCTGCAACTTGAAGTTGTTGATTCATCTGAAATCAAGCCAGGAAGCAAGGACCCACCAGCAAACACACAGTGGGCAAGAGCAGGGACAGTTACCCTCTATGAGGTTCTATTCTGTCTGAACAAGTGTATTGAGATTTCTTAATTTAGAAAACTCATTCTTATTTCACATTCGACTTTAAAAAAAATCTTTACTCTTTTGAAATTTAAAGCTTTTTGCTTGTCTTTACAGATGTTATTGTAGTGCTCTTTTAAGTGATGGAAGGAAATTATGCTTAGATGTGCATCAAAATGATTTGGTTCCTGTCATAATGAAAATTATTAATTTTCCATATTCTGTGTGAGTGTATCAAGTCTACAAAAATTGTGAATGGTTACAGTGTGTAGATACATTTCTGTGTTATCTTTTCCCAATAATAATAATGAAAAGAACTCCTATGAACTGCTTTCAGAGATCAGGCTTTGATGAGATTTGGTGCAACATAAACAGATAGACATGTGACTCCCAATCTAAAATCAGTCCAACTTTAAAGTTAGAGAGCATTAATGAGGTTTCTCTGTTTCTGAAATACTGAAAAATATTGCTAATTGTAACCATGTAGTTCTAATATGAAAACTGAATGCTTATCATATTTTAAAAGTAATTAATTTAAGATTTAGACCACAAGGAAAAAGGAGTGCGAGCAGTTGATACGACCAGAGCCTTTACATTAGAGGTACAGACAAGGTTTTTTCCCCTGCTCTTTTTGGTGACAGGGCTTCCAGCAGACCTTCCTGTAAGCATGAGGGCAGCAGGGCAAGTACTTGCATGTTGCCTGTGGCTGGGAAGGACTTTGAAGGTGGACCAATTTTTCCTGTTTTGTAAGCATGTTAGACCACAAATTTGTTTTAAAGATGGTGTTGTCAACAATACTATCTGCACTTCTCCAGGGATGAGCCCTTCTCAGAGCGTGGCAGTGACTGAAGAAGAGGAAATGAAATTCCAGCTGCTAGGGTTGGAAAATTTATATCCTATCTGAATATCACAGAAGAGCTGTAATGAAAGGAATGCAATTTGTCATCCCTCCATATTCCATGAGCAGCATTTAACACTGATTTTGCTCTCTTTATTTTTTAATATACTTTCCTCCCTTGCCAACTTCTTAATATTGTACAGCTTATTCTATAGCTTACCTGTCTGATGCTCATGTAAAGCATAAATCTAGTGTTATGGAACAGGAAAAATGCTTTTTTTAACTGGTTACCATTTATGTGAATTTATTTTTTTAATTCTTTTTTTTTCTAGTGTTGGAAGATGATGTATGGTAAAGCTCATGCAAGTAATTTTAATGATGGCTGTGGAAGACTACATTTGAGTTTTTACTTCCATTCTTACAACCAAAAATCTCATGCCTTTCTGTGGACTGCAGTAAGGAGCAGACAAATTTCCTTTGATGTGTTGTGCAAATGATCATCCTATTTTCTATTGCTCACGACTGGGGAGTACCAAACCATTTCCTTCCCAGAACTTCTGTTGCATGCCTTGGATACACTTAACACCAAGGCACAGGTGTGTCTTGTACCCACAGTCTATCAACTTGTGGTTGTTTCATAGTACAGACAGCATTGAAACTCTGGGACTGAGGGAATGGAAAAGCATTCTGGAACAGTTAAAAAAACCCCAAACAAACAAAACCCACTCAAAATCCAAAGAAAATAAAACACCACCAAAAATTGGAGGGAGAACATTGTTGAGTTTTGGCCTGTGTAGGCAGCACTGTGATTTACAGAGAGTAGAGGCCGAGTCATGTTTGGGAAAGTCCCCCCCCTGTATTTAGCTTCTGCTTCTGACAGGAAATGCAACACAAGATCTACTTTTCTTGCTCTCACTTCAGCTGCTGAAATTTTAATTGTGTGATTAGTTCTACTCATTTGCAGAATGAAAAGAAAGCCAACGTGAGTGGTCAGAGCTGGAAATTATGAAATGGGCAGTCCTTGGCATGTTTCAAATAAAGTTGCATTTTTTTTCCAGGGCTCTTATACAAGCAGCTGTTTAATGTACGATATTCATTTGCATCGGAGAGCTGTAAAGCCACTTTTTGGATCAAAGTATGCTTTCGTTTTCTTTCTTGAAAGTATTTTGTTGGCTGTTTCTCCCTGTGATTTTGAAAGTGTTTCCTGTAATTACTCGTTCTAGCCACAGGTTATTTGAAAATAAGCAAATAAATCCTGATCTCTGCATGAAACAGAGGATTTTTAAATCCTGTTGAAATCTGCCAGTTCTTCAGCTCATATGCCAGTTTAGTCAATTCAGTAGATTAAGGAAGATTATCTTTAGATTGTTTTACTAATAAGTGAGCCAATTCAATTACTCCTGAAGACTTGTTAATTTCCTTTAATAATTTGAAGTTAAATCTATTTCACAACCACTTTTGGGGAGACGCATATGAAGGTACACTAGGCAGTTACCTTTTCTGGATTTACTTTTTGGTTTGTATTTATTTTCCCACAGGTGTTTTTATTTATTTCCTTGTGAAAACATTTGAAAGAAATCGTATTTCTGAACTCTGAAAGAATTAACAGTCATTATGTAAATTAAACTCAGAATCACTAGTAAGAACCAGACTGAGTTCCTTAGGAATAGAGCAGCTCCATCAGCAGCTATTTTTTAACTTTGATGTTAGCTCAGAATCTGAGCCCATGGATATCTAGAGGGTGACAGTGAAAATCGTGAAAGATGATCTGCACACCCTCATGAAGCAAGGCGTATGGACTGTTGTGGTAATTCCTCACGCAGACAACTTACTGAATTAAACCTCTGTTCTTTAGTTCCACAAGCACTGAAATGGGATATATAGAAAAAAGTCCTGCTATACTTGTTAGAATAGAAATAAGAAAGAAGACATTAAAGAATTTTGTTCCCGGTTTGGTCATTTATTTATCACCAGTGTGTCGATCCCTGGGCCAGACTGTTTGGTGGTTCTGAGTGTTAGTTGTTGTGTATGGAAAACTCAGTTATTCATGTAAATGCTTTGTCAAGGTCTTAATAAATTTACAGAGAATTATACGCGATGGAATCAGTAGTCCATAAAACAATAAACAACAAAAAAACCCACATTGCCACAAAAAACCTTTGCCTTAATTTTTATTAGTAAAAATACAGAACTTTTAACACCCACAATTTTTCCATGTGGGAAATTTGGCCAATGAATGAACCTTAGCAGGTGTCTGTCCCAGATCATTCGACAAACATGATGAAATCCACGCTTTATTCTGGGTCCTTGCTCTGTTAGCTGCTGTTCCCTCCAGCTGAAGGGGGCCCTGAGTTGGGTCATTTCAAGGAGATACAGTGCCATCTGAGATAGTTTAGGCTTGGCGTTTGAGGGGTGAGAAGTAGAATTTATTCTATCTTCAGTAACTTGTATCAGACCTAGGCTAGTAAGGTCAGGCCTCCAGATGAGAAAATGCAGTCAACTCCTTCATAGTTTCTGTCTGCAGTAAAGTGATTCCAGCAAAATAAGTGGTTTGGGTGTGCTGAAGTGCTACTCCTAGTCATCAGTTGGACTTTTCTTGTTTTATGTGTTTGTAAACTGGCTTAGGGCAAAGAAGATAAATTTTTCTTTTGTAGAGGCACTGTGCAACAAAGCTGTCATTATGAATAATGGTGAGTATATATCATCAAAGTCTTATGATACGCTTCATATCACCAACTGCAACAATAACTACATTAATTATTAAAAAGTCATCTTTCCTTTTTGCTTTATTTTGCAACTACCTAGAAAAGAAACCAGACTGCATATTCGCAGATATTTAGAATCATAGAATGGTTTTGATTGGAAGGGGCCTTAAAGATCTACTGCTTTCAATCCCTCTGCCATGGGAAGGGACACCTTCCACTAAACAGGGCTGCTCAGTACCCCATTCAACCTGGCCTTGAACATTTCCAGGGATGGGACATTCATGACTTCTCTGGGAGACCTGTTTCAGTGTCTCGCCACCCTTACAGTAAACAGTTTCTTTCGAATACCTGGTCTAAAACTACCCTCTTTTAATGTAAAGCCATTCCCCAGTGTTGCATATTACCTTCCCTTGTAAAAAGTAGCTCTCCAACTTTCTTACTCTTTAGGTACTGGAAAGCTGCTCCAAGGTCTGCCTGGAGTCTTCTCTTCTCCAGGCTGAACACGCCCAGCTGCCTCAGTCTGTCTTCATAGGTGAGGTGCTCTAGCACTCAGATAATCATAGTGACCCTCCTCTGGACTCACTCAAACATGTCCATGCCCTTCTTATGTTAGGGACACCAGAGGTGGACCCAATAATCTCTGTGAGTTCCATTTTTACATTGACCCTTGAACCCAGTATGAGCGAATGCAATACTTCCAAAAGATTTTTTTTTTTTCCCCAGTGGTTTCCTTCTTGGTGTGTTGCAGAAATCCCATATAATTTAAGTACCCTTGACTGATGACAAACACCTGTTCTTTGTTGATCAGGCAGGTAAGTGAATTAATCAGTACATTATTGCATGTAGTCTTTGAACATGGTGAGTGCTATCACTTGTTTTGTTTTTTCCCTTAAAAAGAAAAAAAAAAGAAAAAAGCAATTATACAGCCTAATTCTAGATAAATAATGATATCTCATTTGAATGCATAAATTATGCTTGCAACTACAGGCTTTAAAAAGAAATTAAAGAGCATTTTCTGCCTATTAGCTAATACCCAAAATAGTCCCCTAAAAGTCACACAGGAAGCCTGTTATCTTCCTCTCCCTCCCAAAAAGGAGAAAATCAACAGCTTAACACTTCTCATCTCAATGCAGCACCATGTGTTCTTAGCTGTCAAATACAACAGTTCATGTTCTGTTGCCAATGTCACTCCAAATATTCCTGTTTCGGGTCTCAGAACAGGGAGCCTAGTGGCTCCCTCCTTTTCTCCTGCCTTTTTGTCTCAGCTGAGCAGTCTATAGGCACTTTCCAGAGTTGCCTCTTGGTGACTGTCATCAGTAAATGCTGGTTGTTTTTTCAAGATACTGCAGTTTCTGTCCCTAGATAGTGAAATACTGGCTAAAGTGGTAAAAGGAATTCAGTACCGTGATAGAGTTAATTCATCATTATCTATCTTCATTTGTTCACCCACTTGACTGAACACTGCAGTATGAGACATGTTCTTGCTTGATTCTAGCAATTATGCTGTTCCCATTACCTATCTCCATTACAAGCTACTGAAGGTGTAAGTACTGCTATGAAAAAAAGAGGATTTTTTGAAAGCTTTTTTAAATAGGAAAAATTTCTGAAAAGTGAGAAAAGAGAGTTTTAGGGATCACTTTTATCACTGATCTACTAGTATTTGCAATGACAAGCTGCTATTTTTGACTTCTGAGTACCCTGAGTAGTCAGTACATGCTGAATCTACTTGCTGAGCTTATTGGGGTGCTCTTTGAAAGAGTAATGAATAACATGAGCCCAATCACACAACTCAGAAAACATGATGCTTTCTAACATAACATGTCTGAGAAATGCGAAGTTAAAAAGGTAACCTATCTTAGGAGAGAGGGGAGAGAAAGCTTTAAAGCTTATGTTTCCAAGAATAAGTGATTTAAATATTTTTTTCCTCAGAAAAATAAATTAAAAGTGACAGGGAAACTTCAGAATGGTCAAAGATTTAATGTGAAAACACATGCAGTGCTCTCAAACAATTTACTCACATTTCAGAAATCTTATAAATCCCAAGTAGAGATCAGGGGCTAGAATGTTCTTTTGCTCAAAAAACAGGCTTTTGTTTAAAACAGAGAAAAAATAAAACAAAGGGAATACTCAGATGCACCTTAAAGCTACATCTCCTGTCATGTCAACAAAAAGTGAAGATCCAGATATAAATGTTATTACAGAGGCATTTGTCATAATCAGTAATACGTTCCTTGTAGATTAAATAAATGTACACAGAAATAAAATACAGTAAAAGGGCATGTCTTCAGAATTAGGGACAAGAACTGGCAATCATCTCTTAAACAGATATGACTGTTTATTTAGCAAAAGAAGTGCATCTGGTTTTAAATGAAAGGAGGTACTGGAGAGTATTGTACAAATCCTTGGGATACTCTCCATTGACTGACTCACAGAAGTTAAGCCTCAGTATGCAATAGTCTTCCTCACCTCTTGTGGCTCAGGGCTGATTGCCTATTGTTGGTGTTTTGGGGTGCTACATAACTCTTCTCTGTATCTCTAAAATGGAGAATTTTAAAAATCAAATATTCAAGTTTGAAATATTTAAGCTACGAGAGAAGACTGCTAAAATGTATGGAAATTGGCGCCTGTATAGCAAAATAAGCAAATGAATGTTAGTGAGGTTTTGTTTCTTCACTGAAATGTGAAAGGCCGGGAGTACGTTTGTGAACTGTTACTCCAGAAGAATCTTTTTACATACTTTGAAGTGTGTTGGGTAAATCCTGGACAGGTTTTCAATTCAGTTTCTTTACCTGCTATTAGAGTCAAGCTAAGGACAAAACTCAACCAATTTTATTGGTTTTAAAAGCTGTGCGAAATCTTTCTGCTTTCTTAGACATCCAGTTCCTTAGCAACAAGGAGTGCTTGCATACACAAGGCATTTTGATTCTGTTTTAACAAAAGGTTTTAGTTTAATTAGAAATTTTTCAAAACCATGACAGTTTTCAGTTGCATGGGGTAAGCTGCAATTTGCAACTCATATTTCAAATCTTCTTTTTCAGATTTTTAAATGCTTTGGGTTTTTCATCTGTGATTTCTTCATATGGTTCTTTACATAAAAATTGCTCATCTCTGTCTTAGCACTCAATGATAACATACAAACTTTTCCTTAAATGAAATTTGACCTCATCTTTTGAATAAACCATAAGGAGAGAATGCTCCTTAAAATACCCATGGAAATAATATGAGTACTGAGCCACATCTGGTCCGGTTTAAAAAAAAAAAAGACTGTTGAAGAAACATAGTATGTTTTTAATCTTATCATTCCTCTGAGTTTTGAAGAAAGTATTTTGAGACGATGTTTCCCATTTTTACTTAATGATAACAGGTATCTATAGCATATTTTGTGATTTTTTTTATATTTTTTTTAATGCAAAGTGTTTTTAATGTGTTGTGTTTATGAGAAACAGTGTATTAGAACTTGTCAAAATAATCAGGGTAGCTCGTAACCAAAGGGCTACATGCTGGCCACTAGATGGTGTGTTTATTTAATTTTATTAAAAATAGGTAATTTGAGGTATAGCATATTTAATAAGAATGTGTGTAGCAAGAATCAGTGAAATGTAATGGCCATTAAAATTTTATGTTGTTGTCTTCAAACAGCTCTCCAATATCTATAGTTTGAAACACAGTGTTTTTTCTTAGCTAGAAAATGCTGCACTCTTGGGAAGGCACAGAAGAGGTTCCCGAGCGGATTACCACCTACCCTTTATAGTCTGTGCAGTGTTTTGAGCAGCTAAAACATCACCAGCAAGAGAATCTCAGGAATAAATATCTTCCTTTTTAAGACAGGGCAGTTTTTATCAAACTGTTGCAATAAGGTTTTTATTGTTTTTCGAGAATTTCCTGACCAAAAAATAAGGGGAAGAACACAGCATGCATAGCAGTTTAGATACCATAGAGTCTCTTAACAATGGAAAGAAATTCATTTACAAGGAAACGAAAAAATATTAAAAAATTTGATAATGTGCATATGTTTTTCTTTTTTATCAATATGTATATCCAAAACTTCTCTAGAACGTAAGCATAGATTCATTGATAGTTAGTATTTGAGGATTATTGAACTTTTTTTACTTTACAGTACAAATTTTCTTTCTGCAGTGCATACAAGGAGGCTGAGGACAATGTTGACCTGTTGTAACCCTGGAGATGGCAAGCTGTAAACATCCGCCCCACAAAGCCCTAGGTCAGGCCTCTGTCTTCAGGTCTGTGTTATGTTGCAGAATAACAAATGCAGGAAGCAGACTATGACTGTAGTGCTGATGTCTATACAATAAATTGGACTCAACATACACATTTTACTCTTCATTGCCAGTCTGACAAATGATCTACTCCTATGTGTGGATAATGGTTTCCTTGAACAATTCATTCAATTCCCTTTTGCCCTTTCTTAGAAATGCAATGTTTGATTTTCACCACTCACCAGCAAATATGTGTCTTGTGTTCCATAGTGAAGCAGATAACTTGAAGGCAAGCTTTGGTGTCCATGATATCATGACCCTGAATAGTTATAAATCTGGGAAGTACAAAGAATGCAAAAGAAAAATAGCCAGATTTTAATGGGCCACAAAACATATCTTCATGTCTTGGGCTTCTGGAGAGATGAAGTACTTCCCAGTAGTGCTTTGTGCAGAATACTGCTTATTGGTTATTGTTAGAGAATGAAATGGAATAATTTTATTTACCTATGTATGGATGTATATATTTATTTATTTTTATTTTGCCTTTCATGATAATTAAATGAACCTGGCGCTACCTGTGCAGAGAAGGGAAGGAAAAGTTAGTCCATGTAGCAGAAAAGTAAGGCTTAAAACTCAAGTAATGTCTCAAATGTTAAATTCCCAAAGAAATGCTGTTGTATATTAAGATTTTATTGGCATCCGCTTAGAATTACCTGAATAATTGATTGGTGCCTTCTGCCTGTCTGAAATGCATTCTGATACACCCATAATAAAGCCTTAGTGTTCTCACTGGATATGGTAGTAGGAGTAAAAGTGTCTCTCTCATGTTAAATATATAGCATGTTATAAAAAACGGAGAGTCTCACAGAGTGGCTATAAATTATGAGTTATGAAATGCAGACAGTTGATGAAAAATGAAAATCAATGGTAAATTCTACAGCAAATAAAGATAAGGACAAGAATAAATATTTTAGTAAAAAAGGTCTTGGCTTTTATTTAGATATGTAGCTGAGAAACCAATGATTCCGAAGTAGGTATGTTTGAAAAAGCATTAATTTAGTGTTTACTGAAACACTCCCCATAGTGTTTTCACATCTCCAAGTTGACTGTACCTTCTGGCTCAAGAGTATCGAGAGTAGATGTCAAAGAGCAAAGACTCAAGATGTATGTTCAAGGTATTTAATAAACAGGGCCTAAATGCAAAAGTAAGAGTTATTTGGATTCCAGAGTCCCAAGATGCAAAACACTGTGGTGAGGGTGGCAGTGGGGGAGAGTGAATTTGTGTGCAGCTGCCACTCTGTGTGCATTGCCAACCACATACCCTGTTAATGGTCTGCGTTTTGGACAGGATATAGGTCCCTCCAGTCATCATTTTGTACATGCCGTGCCTGGGTGTGACCACATGGGCCACTTAACAGCAACAAACCAGTAAGGAACATGCATTGCAGTCAAGAGTTTGCAGCACACACATGGCACCCATCAATTGCCTTTCAGCTTTGAAGTGTTGTCCCAGTGCCCAGTTCAGTGTCCTTCTCCTCTTTCTGATCTCCTTCCACTCTTCAGGGAGATCAGGACCAAGTTCTAGATCTGACAGTGGGGGCTAAATTTGAGAAAGATGCTATGTGGTTAGTTTATTTTCCTTCAGATCTCAGGCCTATGCTTTCTTATTTACCTACAAAAATTAAATAATTCTCAAAGAATCTGGCATTCAGAGATTAAAAAGAATTAGCAAGTTAATTCTCTGAGTTAGTGTTGCCAATGTGTAAGATGTTTTACAATAGTGGTGATGTACAGATAATGAATAAAAAAGCTCCGAAGAGCTGATATCCTGAGATGTCTCTGTCACTCATTCTGCTTGTTGCTGAAGTCTGTTGGCACAACAGAATCAGCAGAGAAATAGGAATAGTTGCAGTATAATATGATACGATTTGTCTGTGGCTTTTTGTTTGGTTGGTTTTCTTCTTATTTCTGTTTTCTGAGGGCCTACTTTCATCAAAACTACATGTTATCGATTTTTATGTTCTGTTAAAAATAGATGGTCTTTGACACAACTAAAGGCTATAGACAGATTCGGAAATACCGCAAGTGACCTTTCACAACCTGCAGCTTTCTCTCAGGCAGGTGGAACTCTAAGGTCAAGCGGAGCTGCAGGGTATTGTGGAAAGGCTAAACAAAATTATTACCATTTTCCAGTGCCTTTTGGTTACATGTGCCTCAAAATCTTAAAAACAGAAAAAAAATTAGTAACAACAAAACCCACTAAACTTTTAAAATGTGTTAGAAAATGGCTGCAGCTGTGATCACTTTCGGTATTCAATTTCATTCCTTTCTAATACAGTCTGTAAGGTTGCTAAAGTCTGAATTGATGGGCACTATTTTCAAAATAAATTTTCAATAGTATTCAACTGTAAAAAAAAATCTTATAGCATTTTTGTCAAATATTACAGGAGCAGATAGGAAAATATTTTTGCTATCAAAACACCTTAGAACATGAAGTCAATGCTCAATTTTGAATTATCATTCTTAGTTCAACTGTGGGAAAAAGCTTGATAAATATATTAAAAATATCTTCTAAATAAAGGATATATGATAAAATAGATATAGTAGAATTAAATTCTCCAAAATAATTTATGGAACAATTAACCAATTGCTGTATTTTAATTTAGTTACAAAAAAATAAAATTAAAAAACCCCCAATAACACAAAACCAACAGAGCTGAGTACATAGAATTTATTAGAGACTTACAAAAGCTCAATTTGCACAGTATTCTATTTTATTTCTTCAACATCCTGGATATATTGGAAAATAAATAGATCGCCACTTCAAGAAGAACTGAATGAGTTTTAGATCCATGGAACTCTGTAGAGCTATAATATTTTTGTTCTGAATAACTGGGCACATGAAATGAAACGGGCAATCATATTAACAAACTATAGTAGAGCCCACAGATAAAATACTTAAACGTATATTTTGACTTTTTGAGGGCATTCTAAGCAAAATTACTAGAAATTTCAGGATCTGAGGTTTCCAAACAGTGGTTTGCTGTGAAATTAAAAAAAAAAAAAAAAAAA
>VWZG01012801.1:0-67755 GCA_013396735.1 Grallaria varia | reverse complement strand
TTTTGTCTCCTTTCAAAAAGCTGATGTTAAATTTTTCTCCTGCCCCATAAATCCAAAAAAAAAAAAAAAAAAATAAAAAAAATTCAGCTACAGAAACCCAGGACAAAAGGCTTCAAAGAGAAATGTTTAGATTAGCTCATGATTCGTGTCTTACAGCCCTTGTTGGAAGTAAAAGCAATCCACAGACTTCACTAGCAAACCACTTTAACTTTCCTCATGGGACACAGAGAAAATTCCTGTTCATCTAGCCAGTCTGAAGCTATATAAAAAATACTAGTGGTTATCTACAAATAAAAACTTTCTTCATCATTGGTCTCTTCCCAGGGTCAGAATGTGATTGAAGACTCTGGTCATAAAGAAAGCAGGGATAAACAGATAATAGGGGTAAAAAAGAAAAACTGAAATAACAATCCTTTCTTGCTATCTTCTCTCCGGTCCCCCTTCATCTGAAGACCAGGAGGAAAATTGTACACAAATACAGCTCCTAAGGGCACAAACAGTACACTTGTTTGGTCTGAGCCATTTAGGTAAGAGACTTTAGAAAGCTTTTCAGATAAATGGCTCAATATAAATAAGAGGGCATGTGTGGAAGGGGTAAAAAGGAAGAATTCACAGTGTGTTTTAACTTCAGTTATTTGAAAATCCTTTGTAGGATGCTGTTGTCCTCTTATTAGGAGGACGGGCATGTGAAAGAAATTTGAAGCAAGTGCACTGTTGAGGAATAAAGGTAAAGAACTGGAGATCACATTTATCAGGCACAGCATTATCTTTTCCTTAAAGATACCATTGTAATAGGAGGACCTTGTTCTGACTCAAAGCTCCCAGGGATATTACTGTTGCCATCAGAAGCTCTGAAAGCAATATGAGCAACAGCAGCAACAAAAATACTACTACTAGTAAAAAATTCCTGAAGTCAGATTCTGGTTCCACTACCCCAAGAAGCTCAAACAGATGGGGTAGGAAAGAAAATTTAATCCCAAAATCCAATGGGATTACAAGAATTTTTTTATCTTTTTTTTTCTCAGAGACAAGAAATAAGGCTGAGATAAGTGTGCCAGGTCAAGATTCACTGGGCTTTATTGAACTGCAGTGTATTCTGTAATGTGTTGAAAGAATGACAGCCTGCTGAAATTTGAAAGGCAAACACTCTGACTGTAAATAGCTCATGTTCACGCACGAATGCACATTGAAGAAGAAGATGGAGTGATGACCTATGGAATGGACAGAAAAAAACCCCACCAGAATCTTCATTCACATTTTACTCTAGATGTTATTTACTAAAAAACAATCTTATTTTTATTGGATGAAAGTCTTTTGTACAATCAAGTATCACTCAGAAATACTTTTGTATAAAAAGATCATTTTAGCATTCACATATATTATTTTTCCTACTTTAGTTTGTAGATATAAGATTAGTCATTTTAATTGATCTTGCCTGTGTTGGGGAAAAATAAAAATCCACAAGATTTGAGTTAGGCTAGGAAAGATGGTACAAGAGGCAGCCTTAAGTTTAGTGATAACTTACAAGTTGGCAAGACTGGCTTGGGACTCACATATAAGTTAACATGTACATTGCAAACAGAAAGAAGATTTTACATAAAATCCAAGTAAGTGAAGCTGTACATACAAATAAAGTGTATCACATACTACACTTCATACAATGTATAAACTTGCAGGCATTTATCTAAGTATAAAATGCGAAATATTGAGGAAATTTGAATATATTTTTCTGTTTCTCCAAGACTGGAAGAAAATGGTTTGAAATTGACTAGAATAGCTCATTTTAGAGAGGGTGTTATGATGACACTGATAGCAAATGCTTTGTTTTTTTCATTTCATTGGCAGCAGAAAAACATCAAAGGTCAAATTACTTCAGATAGCAGACACATTATTTTATATGATCCAAAAATGCTTTTTGCTGTTTTGAATGTTTAGTGATAAATGATTGTGAATTCAGTTTTAAAACATTTTGAAAAAAGTAGATCAAGTGTTCAAGAAAGGTTAAAATGAAGATTCTCTTCCCACCAAACCTGTGCCCCAAAAAAACCTCAGCACACAACAAGCAACAACAACAACAACAAACTAAATAAAACCAACAAAATCCATCCATGAAAAATTGGAAGGCTGGACCTTCAGAAATGTTGAGTACAACTTGTCAGACTGGACCAGGCTAATTTCTGTCAAACCGTAGTTATTTTTAGTTGCAAAAGACTTTTTTTCTCAGAAATTTTTCCTCATGTCTAGTTTGTGCTCTTGCAATTACTGGAGGAGGAATCATTTAGCAGAAAATTTAGTAGATTTCCTCAGTGAAATGAGGAATTGAAGGCACACACAAAAGTAGATAGGTTCTAAGTACCACAGTAGGAATATAATGTAAAATTTGTGTTTCATTGTGATAGTGTACATGTAAATGTCTTAGAATAGGAAACACGAATGAGACACTGTTCTCCTCTATACTTTAAAGGAGAAATTAAGAAGGGATCAGATAATCCTCATGACTGATGTCTTGGGAAGAACCAGACCTTGGAGACACTTCTTTACTAACCGGGAAATATCAGCTGCTTAATATACAGTGTGTGAGCAAGACTTGAAATCAAAGTGCATGGGAAAAGCTCTGTGTCTGAACACAAGACGGTGAAGCACAATCCCTCAGCTGCCCTTCTGTGGGCTGAGCTCACTCCACCTTTTTGGCATAACATAATGCCAGACAGTAATTGGTCTTGGGAAATGACTGACTGAAGGAGAAGTGCTCAATGTGGTGAGTTTGCCAAGGATTGATGGGTAAGGAGAATACAATGTGCTGAATGTAACCAGGTGTGACTACAGTGCAACAGTTCTGCTGCTCCATTGACTACTAAGCTGGAAGGAAAGCAGTGGCTCTTAGTGGGATCAGAGTCAGAGGTGTGACACTGACATATTTTTCACGCTGGAGACTGTGAAATTAAGAAAATATTGTCTGGTGCGTGGCTGTAATTAATGCTCAAAGCAGCCTTTAATGTAATTAAAATGTTGATAGTATCTTCTACAGTGAAAATATGTTTGGATAAATGAACCAGCTAAACACTAATTCATCTCATTGTGGTAGTGTGCTCCAGGCAGTGAAAGACTGGTGCCTTCTGCAATGCTAACTGAGTGGAACAAATTTTTGGGCTTGGGTCTTCTACAATTAAAACTTCAAGGGAATTTAAGGCTCTAGCAGCAGGTTCTGTTTTGGGTGCAGTATGTCATGTTCACGCAGTCATGGTATCCATTAGGGGACCTTATCACAGCAATGCACTTGACAGTTTGGCATGTCAGAACACCATCAAGAAAATAATTTCATTACATAACTCAGATGAGAATGACCTGTTGGCAAAAGTGAAGTGTGAGCGGAGAAGAAGCTGTAACGGAGCTGCATTGTGAGAAGGAAGAAGGTCAGATGGTGGATGATGAATATTGCTGTTAATACCTGATTATGCTGATAACATTAATTTTTATAATCTTACACTTACATGGAGTTACTATCGTATTATCTGGAGATGTGTTGAGCTTTGAACTGATTTTCTGTGGTTTATTTAATTTTTGTGTCTTTTAACTGACAGAAACATCATAGTGTTAGTGTTTGCCCCGTTTGGTAGCATAGAAGATTAAAAGAAAAAAAGATGTGTCCAGTGGTATGAGGAGAGTTGGGCTTCACTTCAGGTATCAGTACTTATCATGCTGAGCTAGGATTTGCAAGACTTGATTTATTCCCCTTGACTGGTCACATGCTCCCCATATAAACAAATCACTATGCCTGATGTTCCACACAGAAACAAATAGTGGAGTGAGGATGCTTAGAAGAGCTAATTAACGCTGTCTGAGTGCAGTACTAATGAAGCTTATCTGACTTTTAGTAATAAAGCTAGCTGCTACGCCTTGTCTGAAACTACCCTTCCTCTCTGGCTCACCCCTTCTGACTAGTCCCTTTCTTGAACTATCTGTCTTTCGAGACACTCCTCCCAACCTTTTTCATGCAGGCCTCTGGATGTATCATTAATCCTTTTCTTTGCTTCTCTTTACTCTTCTCCAGATATTCTACTTCATCAGCTCAGCATGCTGTCATGTTGGGGGAAAAAAAACACCAAAAAACCAACCAAAGAAAAAAAACCCCGCGTGTTCTGTATCATATCTTGTGCATACTCCAGAACTGCCTTCTGAAGTGACTACTTACTCCAGTGAAGGTACTTCATCCAGCTCTTTTGCTGTGGAGTTTAGTGGGCAGGCACGAGGTAGGAATACTATAGAGCTGAGCCCCTCAGATGTGTCCAGACAGATCTCAATGCAGCTCATCAGCGACGTGTTCAGAAAGAAGCAGTAGTTCAGACGTCACGTGTCAGGGGACTTGACACACTTGTAGAAAGCTTTTCACAGTTTCATTATTAGATACTTCGCTGAAATTCCTCCAAAGTGCTGTTTTGAAGTTGGCCAGATTTTTTCCTCCCTTGTCTGTCTGTGAAAGGGTTAGCTGTTCTGTTCTTTTACCACAAGGAAGTAACAAAGCTAAGATAAAATATGGTTTTGTTACGATGCACAGTTAGTTCTTTTCTTGATCTTGGGAAGGTAAAGCTTTTTTGAAATATATGGTTTGGTTTTTATGAATTTGGAATTGCTCAGTTCCTTAATGATAGCCTATTTTGTAAAATGCATTCTATTCCACATGTTAAAAGGAAAAAAAAATTCAATATACTATTGTTTACTGATTGGTGCCAATTGCAATTATTTAGTGCTTGTCTACATGAGGAAGTTGACCTTTTTGAAATGTTAGAGGAATACAATTTGACCTCAAAATGTTCTTGACTTACTTTTTCTTCAAAGATCTTCTCGTGAGACCTTACTCATAGTATATTTTTATTATTTACCATAACAAAAAGAAAAGATTCATCTTCCTGTTATGTTTCCCCCACTATCCTGGAGCAATTTAAAGATAACTTATATATAATTTTTCCAGCAAGATATCTTTCCTGTTTCATCTTTAGGCACACTTACTTTCTCTTGTTTACCTCCACAGATCTCACCTTCAACTGTTTTCTCATTTACAGAGACATTGTAGTATCCTTTTGAGAAATGTCCCAGTGTGGCATTCTTTTCTCCCTTGTCATCTTTATTTCTCTGTGTATTTTCCGTGGAACAGTATAATTATGATGAATCTTAGGTAGAAATGGAATATAGGCAATGTTCTAAATGTCCAGAGGGGTTGTCAGAAGGTAACTATAGAATTTAACTCCCTGAAGTTTATTCCTTTAGGTAGCGGTCAAAGCAAGAGAACCGCACTTATTTGAAACACCTAAAATGAAAACAAAGCCTAGAAAAAGTAACCTGTTTTCCATTTACAGTGTATACTTAGTTTTACCTAGAAGGTTTTCGTTATTGATTGTTATTCTTGTTTTGTTTTGGTTTGGTTGGGGTTTTTTTGGTTGATTTTTGTTGTTTGTTTTGGGGTTTTGTTTGTTTTTTAATATATGGAATTGTTAATTTTCATTTTTGCTTCTGGAAATGTTTGTGGATGTTTTTTTCTACCCTAGGATGAGTCTCCTACCATATCTACAGAGCACAGTCATTTCATGCTACCTGAAGTCCTTGAGCTGATGCTGAGCCATCAAGTCAATCTCTCTGCAGAGCATCACTGCACTGGGAAGAAATGTTTGCTCCATCACAGATTTCTGTACTGTATATACAGTCACATTAATTTGAGGGCTGCAGTTATGAGGTGATAATTACAGGGATAATTGCATCAGGTGCAGACTTGCTGTGATTCAGGCATGCAGTTCTCCCACACTTAGCTCCGTAAGGGGCTCGCTGCAAGTTCTTCAATTACCTCTACATTTAGCACTACATAGCAACTGATCCAGGGAGATGCTCGTTGTATTATCCAGGAGATTTTTGTATATTTAAAAAGCTACTAAATGCAGTGTGTGCTGATTTTGTTTTGCTGCTATATTGCACCAAAACCCCACTTAACTTGTTCCCCACATTCAGTTCTGGTTCTCTTTCATTAGCAATATCACCACAGAACGGACAGTGTAGAGATGAGAGCCTCTGAGATTTGGCATAAGATAGATGACTCCTGCTGTGGCTATGAAGTTGGATGGTCCTTGTGAAAGATCCCAGTCTTTGGGTTGTCTTTTTTTTATGCATTCCTGAAGTTAATTTGTTCCTGTAGTCATAGAAAATACTAATAAAAGCTTTGGAAGCTGTTGTTTGACTTCAAGCTGCACATAGGTTTTATTTTACTCTATTTAAAATTGAATCATACAACTTTGCTGGGTTTTGTGGCCTTTAAAATGTATTTTGTTTCAAGTGAAAGGGTTAATAACCAACATATGTCATGAGCTGCAAGTTTTCCAAAGCAATTGTATTATTTCAGATTTCTTGTCTGAAATACTATAAAACATATTTACATTGATATGTAGGTGTGGTCCAAGGCCTTAGCTTGAGGAGCTTTCTATGGATCTTATGCCAATGTATGTATATTAGAACCAGAAACTGACTATGTTTGTCAAGGCCAAAGAGTTTTCAAGTAGCATATATGTTGATGTAGTAGATTTGGCATGATGGTATGTTTTGAGATATAGAGGGCTATTGAAGTTACAGAAGAACTGAATTATTTTTCTGTACCTAATTAGTGGTAACCACCTACCCTGTCTTTGTAAGTGCTTTTAAATGGTTTTACTGTGATCTCGATGAAATTAACCTTAATTAAGAGTTTCAAACTGCTTCTAACAGTTATTTCAGGAAGCCTTTTTAACTTAAACTAGATGTAAGCGATAGAGAGCATTCATTCAATCAGAAATGACATCTCAGCTGGGTGGTGATAATTAACAAGCAAGAAAAGGACAGCTTTTTAAATAATTGCTCAAGCATAATTGACCTGTGAACATGGCTTATTTTGGTGCAATTGACAAAATGCATAGATTCTTATTCAACACATATTTGATTCACTGTAGTAAACCAGTATTTATGGTTTATTACTATAAATAGAAAACAGTTTTTGTTGTATTACATGCTATATATATATAAGACTAAAACAAAAGAAAAATACCAACATTTGCAGAAATTATTTGAGGTACAATCATTGCACCAATGCAAAGTTGGTACTTTAAATATTTTCCTTAAGCTATAGGCCAAGTTCTGATTTCTACATTTCCTGGACTCAAATGAGTGAAAATAAAGATTTAAGACAGTAATCATGCAACAATTTCTCAGAGAGTGACTATCACAAAAATGGTATTATATATAGTACGCCAATTTGTAGTATACATTAGTAGAATTAGGAGAAGGTGGGGAGGGAGTGGATAACCTGTCGGTGGAAATTTGTTCAGAAGGTTTATTGTACTAATGCCATATTTCAATGTTTTTTCAAAGTAGCCAAATTCTTGATTTTTAGGATTTTACCTATAAAATGTATTGATGTATTGTTACTTATTTTATTGAAATCATGATAAGTTTTATTCCAATACCAAGTATGAACTTTCACTTCTTGGGAAAAAGTAATTTATCTTGGTTTCAGGTTTTTTGAAGATGATGAGTTGGAAAGAAACTCCTCAAAGCCTGTAGCAACCCATGAAATTACATTAGTTAAAGGAAATGATACTAGCATAAGCAGATTTTCTCATATTGCTAAATTATTAGTCTTAAATTTTTTATTTCTGCTCTTTTTTTTTCTTACACTTTGAGAGAACTGGGAGGTGGGATGATCGTATGTTAAGAGTTGTCTAATAGAGGAAAACATAAACTTTGCTTGAGCGTGCTGACAACCTGATAGGATAGCATACCCATGAAAATTACTGTAAGAGACTGGTGGGACTTTAACTTGCATGTTCCATGGCATGAGAGAGGCTGTTTTGCTGAATAAGGTAACTTTGGGATGAAAAGCTAAACATTTACTTGGAAGTTATAAATTGGCTTACAAGTAGCTGTCAGCTTCTCTACTTGCCATACAGACACAGAGCAATGGGGACAAAATCTCTTTATATATTTTGGGGTTGTCAGTATTAGAAACAACTGCTGAACCTACTAATGCCACCAAGTTATTACCACAATGTAGAAAAACAGTAATTTAAAATAATTGACATTTGGTAAGGTAGGCTGAGTTTCTACTGTTTTTCTCATTGTTTAACTGCTGCAGGCATTAAGGCTATTTTGGGTTTTTTTAGTCAAGAAGCCTCCAGTCCCTCTCCATGTCTCTGTCTCTCCCAGTCTTTCTCACACATACACATGCGTACACAGAGAATATCTGAAGATTATTAGTCCTGCCATCAAGACAAGAAGGCTACAACATTTTAATCCATGTCCTGCTCTTCTTTTCATACTAAAGACAGCATTTAAAGTAAAAGAGCTGTCTATCAATTTTCCTTTTTCAACTTGTTTGAACTGTTTCCAGTCTCTGGGATGGGTGCCCTATTTGCAGGGATATCCTGCAAAGTGAACAGAAATGTGCCAAACCTAAGTAAGCTGCACAATAGTCCTGCTTTCAGTGTTAGTGGAATCTTTTCTAATATAGGGAGTCTGAGACCTGACTTGAGAAAATTTAGATTAAATGGTATTAGTACTGAGGAAGCTGTTCATGTAACCTCACACAAAAAAGAAAATTCAACCTCTTTCCACTGTCCCAACCCCTCCAAGAAAAGCACAATCCTAAGAAGATTTAGCTATTTCATAAAGACAACCAAAATCAGATTCCTCCCATTCAATGTTTTTAAAAGAAATTTGTATCTTCTGTAGTTTGTCATTTGCTAAAATACAATAACAGAAATAAACTTGTTTATTTATAAACAAAACACCCTCACCAAAACCCATCTATAATCCTAAATTTAAAGAAAACACAACATTTATGTGGGTGAAAAAAATAAAATCAGGGAAAAACACCTGTGGTTTATTGTAACATCCCAGCCTCAAGAGCTGCAGGCTCACAGCTCAGCTAGGAGTTTTGTGTATATATATAGGGTTCTTTAATACCTCAAGATAGTGTTAAGAGAATAAGCCACTGACTTGTTTCCAAGATGTATCTTTATTAATTAAGGGGAGAAAATAAGGGAACTTGGCAAAGGTTCAAAAAGGATACTACACAAGCTAGGCAAAATGTTCCACCACAATATCAATCCAGGCCATATTAATCCATAACACTCAACTTCAAATCCAATCCCTCCAGCTCCAAGCCACTCAAACCAAGAAGAAAGAAGAAAAGAAAGAGAACCAGAGGGAGCAAGAAGGGAAAAGGAGAAAGAGAGACAGGTCAAATATCTACCACTGAACCTTGTGGCAGACCAGCTCTCACACATCTGGATGTCGGGATCGTGACACGTGGCACCCCTAAAGCTTTGGGTTTGTCTGCTCTGGTCTCTGTGGCCAAACCCCCCAGCTGGGTCCTCTGACCCACTGGCCACTCTGAGGTCCCAGGCCAGGGTGAGGGGCCGTGTCCTCACTGTCCCTGCCAATCTGAGCTGGCTCAGGGGCTCCAGGAGCTGTGGAGTTATAGTTTCCCTGAGCCGTTTGTGACTGGCAGCTACTCCAGCGATTCCCCGTGTGGGCTCCAGGAGCTGCCATGAGGAATGCGAGGCCACCCCACCTCTGTGAGGTTCAACCCATCCCTTCCCCTTCCACACACACACATACACCACTCACAGGGTGTGTAACTTTTATCCTGTTGTAGAGGAAGCAGTTGAAATTCTATTTTACTGCTAACAGAATATAAGTAATGGAGTTACTCCAGTTTTCTGACTGTAACTAAATATTAACTTTAGCTGTAATAGAAATGGGAGTAGTGTGAGATTACACTGACTGAAGGAAGTTTGGATACAGTCCCTAGTCAGTGTAACCACTCTATTTTACGTGTCTGTAATCCAGCGCAATTCTGATAGAGTCACACTATTCCTGCTTTCCTCTTTACAGCTGCAAAACCTAAACTAAATCCCCTGAACACAAATTAATATATTTCCTCTGTGCACCTATTTGAACTGCAGTCTCCGAGTGAAGTTTGAGAGTTCTGTCCCTTTTTTTATCTTACCAAAAGTCAGCAAATACTGTTGGCTAATTTCTGTATATCATTCTGATGGAAATTGGTTTATGCATTCACTTTTGCAATATATGAAGATTATTTAGAAAAACTGACACCTAGATAAATTAAATTAAATTATAAATAAGCTGATGTTATTAGCTTCATCTTAAACTTACTCAACCTTGGCAATGAGTGTCAATTTGCAAATTTTCTGAGAATCAGATGTCACTTGCCAATTGGACTGCATCTCCTCTTCCTCAGATTGTACAGTCTCATCATGGGCTGTTAACTCAGCCCAATTCTACCGAGTGTAATTGACTGAATTTCTGTCCATCTCCCTGCCCCTAGTTTTCCCGAGGCTGAATACACACAACTTATGAGAGAAAATATCTTGGCCCAATTGCAAAGGACATGTCATCATTCTTTTTGTTAACACCCTGGAGAAAGGATTTACAAGAAGAGCTTGAGTCAGTGGAGGAGACCTCTTAAGAGTCAAGCATTGGGAATTGACATGACTTATGTATGTAGATAAAAAATTTAGTCTTTGCAACATTTTAAGTAAGATATCAGAGAATGTAAAATTTAGCTAAATACTAATATACAACCATTATATTTGGACTTGACTAGTGCTATGCTAATGTGAAATACACTACATATTAATAAAATACCAAGGGAAGGATGAAGCATTATGCAGAGTGGGTGGATATGAACTAAATAATATATTAGAAGTATCTGAGGGGCATGGAAATTAAAATGTATGGTTTTAAGAGAATGTTTGAATAACTGATGGGAATACATGGTTATTGCTTGTTAGAATGAGTTAGCAGAGATAGGAGGGAGGAGCTGAAGCTGCACTAATGTTTTCAGGATGTGTACGTAGTTCATTTAGGGACACCTTGAGATGTCCAGGGGAGGTCCAGTCATAAACATTTGAGGGTGGTGATTTTGTTCTAGATGAGTAAAATATGATGCAAAATGGGAATGGTTGGGGAAATGCCTTAGTGCCAGGAAAAAAATGTAAAATATCCTTTGCAAGCTCCAGGAGAAAGTACATTTAGCTGGGCAAGAGTCAGAGCTGGCAGAAAACTACGGCAAATGTACCTGTTTTCAGTAGAGGATGCTCACAGGTAAGAGTGACCAGTGGAAGAAGCTGACCAATTTACGGGACAGAGAAATCTGGGCTGATAGTAAGCATTTCTCAGCTACTGTCCCAGCTATGACTGCATACACATTCTCCTTCTAGATGCTTTTTGTGTGTCAAAATCAAAACAGAAATAGCAAGATCTGAGCTCCCTGGCATTTCGGGGATGTTGGGAGTGAAAATGCAGGCCAGAAGCATGCCTGTCATTCCATATTAGAAGTCATAAAGGCAGATCATCCTGCAGGTGTGAATACCCTGCGATGTGTCTGAGATTTGGAAGCTTTGCTGTTGTTTTCTTAGTTTATAGCTTTGTAACTGCTATGCTGTCAGCCTGAAGTGATTTTGAAAATGTCACCATTGTAATTGATAAGCAAACCAGGATTAATCCAGCTTTGGTATTTACTTTTTGTTCATGGAAAACATGCACCAAACATCTCTCATTCATTTCAGATACTTTTGCTCTTATGTATGCACATGCATGCATGGAAATGATGGAGTCTCAGACATTTTGCTATCTTTTGCCTCTGTTTTCCATGAGAGCCAATAGATATATAGCCAGATTTCAAATGCTGGTCCTATATAATTTCTTTGGGGGATGAAGTACTAAGCTCACAAGTCACTAGGACCAGCTACTGACAGGGAGTCATGATCTTCTACTAGGTTCATCCACTGCTGTTACAAAGTGGTGATTTATCTCTCCTTAGCTTAATCAAATAATTCATAAACTACCCTAAACAAAAGATGTTTAGATGTATAGAAAGCTGAGAATAGTATGTTATCAAAGCCTTTATATAGGCTTTCAGGCAGATTAACCTCATGTATTGCCCAGGTCTCGAAAGTACAGAGTTGTCAGGCTCAAATGATGAAGTGCTTTTATCCAGCTGAACTGTCCTCCTCTGCTGTTAAATTGTTAATTAATAACTTAGGAAGCATGTAGTTTTGAAGTTGATATAAGGCAATATTTTTTAAAATCTTGATTTACTATCATGTGATAACAATAAACCATTGATTTTACAACAGGGCAAGGATGTATCAGCACAATTCTCTATATTTTTACTCTGAAAAAATAATTTGTCATATTTTTCAGGAGTTATAAATCAGTAAAACTTTAAACCATTTTTTATAATCTGTCAGTGAACAATAGCTGAAGATCTGGCCCATCTTTAACTGGAGCAAAAAAAAAAAAATGTATGGAAGCGACTAAATACTATAAGCTATATTCTATATTTGAAATTTCTGAGAAATTAAAGTAATGAAACCTAAATTTCTGTATTTTTGAGAAGCCCTGCTGATACCTATAGGGTAGTATACCTTCCTTTTCATAACACAGGGCAGAGTTTTTCACTAGATATATACTGATGTCATTAATCTGAAATGAATTTGTATTTGATTTGACAAGCCTTTCAGATTTTTAACTATTTGTGTCTAAACCAAAGAATTACTTTCAGTACTTGCCTGTATATCTTCTCTTTCTCTTTTCCTTGCATATCTCTCAATCACCATAGTTTACATTATTCTGTGATAGAATCATTGGTAGAATGTACACCTTGAGTAATTTTGGATAAATTAGTAAAAATCTGTGAAAAGACCAAATAATAGAGTACCTTGTCTTTACTTGCACACTGAGTTGAATCTGTGCTGAAATCTTTGCTGTTGTTGCTCATTTTAGCATAAAACCAACTAAACCGCTAGAGAGAAAAAAAATGCAGCTGACTCACCCAGCACAAAATAATAAGTATATTGATTTTCAAGATTAGATGTGTTAAAGCAATCTAGGATTCACTGGTGGTTGTGGTTGAGCTGATTTATAAACATTAATCTATGAGGAAAAGCCAGATTTTAGCTACATTGAGGTATATACACAGGAGAGGTAGGATTCTTGTGACTGGAGGTTCCTGTTTCTATTGGACCTTTTCACCCTGAATTCTTTCCATAGTTAATGACTACTGATCCAGTCAATACAAAACAAGCTATCATTGGCCTTACCCCAAAGCAGACTTCTGAAAAAGGCCCAGTGAAGCACTCCTCAAACAAAGCTATTTTTCTTTTTTGTCTTTAAGGAAAATGCATCTTGAATAAATCAGTTGTAAACATTTACTTCAAGTGTTTAAATTGAACTTAGTTGTGTAAGACAGTGTTGGTTATAATGTGACAAATGTCCTTGTGCATATTTCTTCTTTCCCAGAAGTGAGACACTTTTGATGATTACTTTTGTAAACCGGGTTAGGCACTGAAATTCTGCATGACTGCAGTGATGTGGGATCCTTCTTCCATGCACTTACTTTCTGGAAAAGAAAGACACTATATGTAGTATAGTAATATAGAAAAATGTAATCACTTTGTACAAAGGTGAATTTCATGTCATTGTTCCAGAATATTTTTTTGCCCCTGAGTTAATGAAGAGTATAGCCACAGAGCTATTTTTGTCCCATTTTGGCAATTATGAGATCACAGCAAGTAAAAGAATGCCTTGAAAAGATATTTTTAGATCTCTCCTATTTCTGCCTTCATTTCGTGTTGTGCTGTACGGAAAAAATTGTGTAGGGTTGAAACTGAAGTAGATAGGATGATTCCCATTGATTTCAATGAATTTTGGACCAGATATATTCCTCATTTGTATGAAAATAATTCATATTTACAGATGCTGTTTACATATATCTTAAAGAAAGAGTTCCAACATCACTTCAGAGGCATTACCAAAATTAAATTGTAGTTTCATTGGAAGTCCTTGAAGGGATGTTGATTACACATCACTCACCCTAAGCAAGTCAAAAAAGTTCAGTGAAGGTCCATCTGAAAAGTCATAACTTCTGTAGAATTATGATTCAAGTGAATGTCCTGTAACCACAATGCAGTTGCATTGTATTTTGAAATACAAACCCAGAAATACAGTGGCACACCTTCAGGTTCTGACTTCATTGACATAATTGTAAATCTCAAAAAACAGTATAGCTGTCAGTAGAGACCTTCATTAGTGTGGGTGGGATTTGGGATACTCTATAAAAATGATAATGTGTGGAAATTACTTATCAGGCTTAACTTAAAAATAAGCTGGCAAGTTTGCACCTCTTAGGTCGCAGGATTTGGTTTAAAAGTCTTCAGGACAATAGTGGCGAAAGCTCACTGAGAAAATCATGTTTCCGGTCAAAGCACATGGAATATATCAGTCAGAAAAGGATTGAGTTGCTGAGCAGCATCCGTGTAATCTATGCTTGTGCTCTTCAGATTGCACAGTGAGCAGGAATACTACAGAATTCATTGGTGATATCCTAACACAAAAACAAACAAACAAACAAACAAACAAACAAAACTAATGAGAAAAACACTGTTGGGACAGGAAGTTAGCTAGTGACTCGATTTTGGATAGAAAGTAGCTCCATTTTGTGGATTACACTTATTTTCTCTGCCTCTTTTTTAAACTCCCCAACCAACATTATGTGGTTTGGGGTTTTTGTTTTGTTTTGTTTTTTTTTTTTTTCAAATTTAGACACCCGAAATTTTGAATTGAACTTATCTACAACAGCACAAATTTGTTTGAAATTTTTTTAGGGGATTTTCTTTTCATTGATGTTGTTGTTACCAAGAAAAAACAGCTTTTGCTCAATTTTTAAAGAAATGAGCACTCCCAAGCCAATTTAAGCACAGTCTTTTCTAGTAACCTCCATGGTTTTCTCTCTCTGCCTGGGCTCAATGTAACACTCACAGGTGTCTTGCTTATGTCAGAGGCACAATTCATCTGTACTTTATGGTTTTGCACATGCATACAGAGAGACAGTAACAAGAATCAGGATTCTAAGTTAAAATTCCTGGGCAGTTTCTATGCTCTTGAATGATGTTGCACATGGCTTGTTTTTTTCTGTCTATAAATTGAGGTTCCTTCAGTTTCTCCCTACATGAATGAAAAACAGCCCATATGAATATTTGGCTCCATCAGAGTTTCTTTTGCTCCATCAGAATTTCTCTTAATTCACACATCATCTCTGGTTTTGAAGATTTGGGCACCTCTTCATTTTCTCCCAAGACTAGCAATGTTTCAACTAAGTATCAGGTTTGTTTTGTCATGCAAAGAAACTGCATAAAGAATGTTTGGGCATTTTGATGACCTAGAAGTGTTTATTAGCCTTGTTCACTGACTCTTTTTTTATCTACATGCCCCGAGATACTATCTGTTTTCATAACTCTTGAAATAAAAACAAATAATGTTAGACAATTGGAAATGGGAGAGCCTTTAAACTCCCCAACTGCATAACCTGCAGCAGCTATTTTGAGTGTCACCAGTAATATCACCAAGGACTGCAAAATATAATTCCCAAAATGAAATGCTGAGCAGTCTGTGTCTCCTAAGATGAACCCATACAACTATGACAGATGTTCACCAGCTGGAGCACATGATTTTGACATATGTCTGTTGAAAGAAATAAGAATGTAAAGCTTTTTCCTAGTATGATATTAATGAACAGGGAGAGCTGAAGCAGTTTGCAGAGAAATATTAAAATTCTGCACCTTGTAATTGTCATGGGTTTTTTTTTCAGATTCAAGGTCATTAAAAGTACAATATATATACAATTAAAACACAATCTTTTATTAAATCAGATAATTTGACAAGCATAAGAATAAATTTGTTTGATGCTACATAGTGTTTAAGGAAATGAAACAACATTTGACCCAGATTCTTAAATGCATTAACAAAAATTGAAACTCTTGATTACTAGTGGAGAGAGGTTTTTCAGCACTCTTTTTTCTTTTGTAAAGTGTCTCTTGGCTCTACAAGTCCTTTAGATTGGTCAGTTCTTTACAACCCTGTGAAAAAAGCATAGTAACCCCCTTCCAAAAAGAAACTAATGTCTTGAAAAGCAATTTCTTCCTGCAGTGTGGGTGATACTTCAGGAACAATTTGCATTGTTCAGCTGGTTGCTTGAACAGATCAATCTTGCTCATGGTTTGACCATGACTAATAGATACACCAATCTCTCTCTCTCTTAATGTGGTGTATGTATGAATTTTCCAACCTGTGTTATTCTGTCTAGTTTATGAACTCAGTACATTTTGTAGCCAGCATTAATTTTCTGTAATACAAATTCAGTATCATAAATTGAGATGCCTGGACCCAAGTTCTGGTGCCCTTTGAGCCTCAGTATATGACTTATTATGGTTTAATTCAACATTTAAAGGGACAACTGTTAAGATGGCATAACTGAACATATAAACACCCTAGAACAGTAGCAAGATAATATGTGTCCATAAACTTGTGGACTGCTTTAAATTAAACCTCTACTACTGAAGCTTAAGTTAGCATGTTTCCTTCTTTGCAAATGTATGGACAGATTGCTAAAGTGCTTTCAATTTTAATAATAACTTCTTATCCTGTTCTAGCTTGACTGCATTCCATCCTAAGCTAATAACCTTTTTTCATTCTGAAAGGCACAGTGTCAGTGTTATTTATTACCGAAATGGCTGTACTTGCCAGAAACTCTAATATGAAGGGGCCAAGCTCCCTGTATTCTGCTCTAAGTTCAGGAGAAAATTCCATTTCCTCAAGCTTTGTCTTTTTATAGCTTTTTTTTCCCTTTGGCATTTTACATGAATGGATTCAGGGGACTTTATCAATTGGCCGCTTCAGTGAAAGTTAGATACTAATTTATAGCTAGACTCAGCTACTAGATTTGTGCTAAAGAACAGCTGAAAGGCACTATCTTTAATGCAGTACTAGGATAAAGATATCCAATGCAGTTATTTTTAATGTACAATATTTTAAATATTTTATTGTTGTTTGCTGTTTTATCACCTTACAAACTCTTTCTTGTGTTTCATAAGTAAAGGGTGAATATAATGTACTGTAATGACTGAAGAAGGCAAAGGATATTTCCTTTGTATTCTTTACTTATTATTGAATCTGCCTTCTGACTGTTCAACAAGATGTCTTAGTGAAAAAATCAGATAAAAAGTACTAAACTCACTTTCCCAAATGGTGTTTGAAAGAGTTAAGTACATTCTAATCCCTAGACATACCTTTTCTATCAAGATTGGTTTTTAAATGCAACATTTTCATGTTTCCTTACTTGCTACACTGAAAACATAAAGCATAAAGCCTAGAATGAATTCTGAAATGTAAATCTGACTTACATTTTGCTATTCAGAGAATCATAATTGAAGTTCTGCCCTGGGTCACAACAAAGATTCATTTGGGCCAATATGCTGTCTCCGTCAGTGTCAATGTCAATGTAGGTGCACGAGCATCCCTTGGTACACCTTTCAAGTTCCTGGCAGGCAGTGATTTAACCTGGAGGTTCCCTGAGTTACTGTACTTAACATTCCCAGTGGATATGAGCTTTGGCATTTGATTAATGTGTTTTGAATCTATTTATAGACTTGGTCCTCGCTATTTCCTGCAACAATGAGTTCCTCTGTTGAAAGGTGTTGCGTGCTGTATCAGCACACTACTGATTTATTCCAATGTTACCATGAAAATGTTTATAACCCTGAAAAGTTACTTCAGTAAGTGTTTGTGACTTTCTTTATTTCCTTTTTACATTTCAGCTAAATAAAGCCTGAAGGATTTTTTAAAAGTTGTACAAAATCACACACAATTTCTTCTTTCTGAAAGCTTTTTCAACTTTTTTCCCTGTTCTTTAGCTAGTATGGATTTTTGAGATGCAGAATTTTTGTAATAGGTGACTTATATTTTTCCAAACTGTTCTCATACCTCCAGAAGCTGTTATTTTTTATTAGTGTTTCACTTTTCCTGGGTTTTGTTTGGTTTTGTTTTGTTTTGTTTTGTTTTTTCTGATAAATACTACAGTTAAATAAGGGTTGAATAGAGTTCTTTTTGTGGGGGAAGAAGGAGGGGAAACTTTATGATGTTGAATTCAAACACAGTGTGGTCTCATTGGTAGTTATTTCTTAAACTAGTTTTTAGGCCAAATCCAAGATTCAGGGAGAAAGGTCAAGCATCTTTGAAATTCTTTTAAAGAAAAAAATTCTGTCTGATCCCTAAAAGTGTATGCTTTACAAACATCACCATATGTGACATTTACTTAGTCTACACAGAGATACTTGTAGTTTCCCCCTAGTATTGTTTATTACCTTTCTAATCTGTCTCAAGCTTTCACAGTTGTTTCCTGCAGTCCTGGAAGAATGGTCACACTTACATGATCTGGAGTTTAATTGAGATGCAAAGTCAATTTTTTATTTCATCTCCCTTGCAACATTTGTCTTTCTCATAAGTTAACTCAGAGCCACAGTGTTTTATATTTTACACAACCTAATTCCAGGCGTTAATGTATTAACGCTGTGGAAAACAGAATTGTATAGACTCCTGCAATTCATTTCAAAGTACAGTTTCCTTATGAGACCATCCACACAGCAAGTGGGCTTTCAGTAGCTTTGAATTTTAAAAAGCAAGGTGGAAAATGGTGCCTTAATACTTTTCAATAGGATCCTTATTTATGCTTCTGATGCCTGGCTGTGATTTGTCTTAACTGGCATTAGTTAAAAGGGGCCAAACCCAGATGAAACAATGAGAATATTTTCACACTAATTTCCTGATATTAAACTTATACTTATGCAATCACTGTGTTTTCATACTTATGTTCAATTTCTTTATGTCCAAACTCAGAAATCTGGTACTGAATTTAATTAATGTATAACAAACAATGAGAAGAGCAGTTTTACCATTATGAATTCAAAGTTTCCACTGTATTTTCAAGATACCACATTTTTAAGCTGAACAGGATATGCAATAAATACGTGCAAGCTCTCTTTCTCAACATTATTCTAAACACTTAAAATTCTGTAGTGCTAAAGCAAATACAGTAGAATGGTCCTGAAAAATCAGTGATTCATTGGTAGTGAAAAATGTAAGAGGGTTAAGAATTTACATATCTTTATGTTAACTCAGTCTTGGACATAATAATAAGTTCTAATGTATTTTATTGAGTTTGCATTTAATTCACTGTGTTGTGGATAATTCTTTTTTTTCTAAAGAAATATTCTTTATAGAGCAGAAGTGGATGACCTCTGAGAGAGATGAAGATTTCGGAGAAGAGTCAGTCTGCTTTGGTCTCAGTCTTATTAGCCAGTCCATAAATGACTAATGATTTGAAGGAACCTTGGTAATTTTAGGAGGATTGTTGCTTGGTATTACTAGAAATCATACATGTTTGGCTATGTTAATGATCAGACTCTCCAGTCACTTAAGCTAAGCACATCCTTTAAGTATTTCCTACAGATTAGGTGTAGACTAGGCTAGAGATACAGGAAAGATCTTCACTGTGCACAACTGAATCACAGTTTGAATGTTTTCCAAACTGTCCATTGTGCAGCAGGTCTGCAGACTTCTGTGAAGCTGGGCAGTCATACAGTTTCAGGCAAGGTAGAAGATTGGAAGTGCATTCCTGCACCGAACTCACCAGATGTGGAGAGTGCCTCTTCCCTCCCAGGGAAGTGGCCCTTCCCTAAAGAAACAGCCTGCTCAGTCACAACGGGCACAGATGTACGGTGCAAGGATAAAGACAAGCCTGCCTGAATGCTGTGCCTTGCCTTAGTTTTCAGAGAGTTTAACTGATATATGAAATGAAATATTTTAGAAATGAAACCACAAGATGCGAAGAAGTTCTAGTGACCTCCCAGCTGGGACTTGCTGACAGGGTAAATACTAGGCTGTCCAACGTGGCACATACTTTGCACTTAGACGACGTGACAAAGTCTGCGACATTCCTCTTGCTAGGACTATGACTATATTTGGCCCTGTTCACCCTCAGCAGACCCACAGTTTCAACAGGTGAGGCATAAAATAAAATAAAAGTTCACTTTCAAGTACAAACTATTTTCTCTAATAAGACAATTTCAAACCAAAGTGTCTGATTTTCCCCTCATTACTCCAATCTCACTCTGGGGTAGACTTTTTGAGTCCTGAAGCGCTATTATTGATTCACATACTGGTATATATGAAGAAAAGTCAGGCCCAGAGATTGTTCTTTGCCAATGTCAGATAACATTTGAGCACTGCCACCAACTAATAATATGTGCTCACAAAGTGGTTCAGGCTGCTGGGATAATGGATAATTACAGCCACAATTGTCCAAGCAAAGAAATATCCAAATCTCCTGTAGGAAACTGTGAATACATTGAGACCCATGAGTACAAAATTAAATACCTGGCTTCAATAAATATGGAGAGAAAACTTCTTAAAAGTTTAGAATGTCATTAGTGTGGGATCTATTGAAGGATTTTTTCCTTCTGCATTCTCCAAAGCACATCTATTTAAGACTCAGAACAATCCAGGGGACTGCTGCTGCAGTGTGTAGGTAGAGTTCAAAATGCAAAAGCTCTCTTAATTTCACAATGAAAGTGGAAAATAGAATTTCTAATGATTTTTCAACCATAGCGCTTAGGACAATATATAAAGGTGAAAATATTACTTCAGCAGCTTTTTTTAAAAAAAACTTTTTAAAAAGCCATGAAAAAGAATAAAAATGGCTTCTACTTTCAAGGTGAATTGTGTATAATCTTTTTGTTTTGTATTATAGTTCAGATAGATCTGTTCATTATTTTAGTTCCTGAAATAATGTTTAATGTCATCAAAAGAACAGCAAAGAGAGGGACAAAAAGACAAAAAGTGGTATAGAATCATAGAATAGAATTACAGAACATCCTGAGTCAAAAGGAACCTATGAGGATCATCAAGTCCAACTCCTGGCTCCACACGAGGCAACCTAAAAGTTAAACCATATATCTTACAGCATTATCCAAATACTTCTAGAACACTAGAGGCTCGGAACCATTGCCACTTCCTTGGGAAACTTGTTTCAGAGTCTGTCACAGGCCTTGCTAAAGACAGAATAAATGTCCATCTGTACTGGGTTTACCTGGCTGGGTTTTGGTAGTGGGGGGCAGGGAGGCTACCGGGGCGCTTCTCTGAGAAACCACTAGAAACTTCCCCTGTGTCTGACAGAGCCAAAGCCAACTGGTTCCAAGACAGACCCCCTGCTGGCCAAGGCTGAGCCTACCTGTGCAACTGCAGCTGGAGAGAGGACTGGGAATAAGTGAGAGAAGCAGCCCCTCGGACACCAAGGTCAGTGCAGAAGAAGGAGGGGCAGAAGGTGCTCCAGGCACTTGGAGCAGAGATTCCCCTGCAGTCTGTGGTGCAGACAATGGTGAGGCAGCTGTGCCCCTGTAGCTCACAGATGTCAACAGGGATTCAGAGATGCGCCTGCAGCCTGTGAAGGAGAATCATTCTGGAGCAGCTGGATGCCTGAAAGAAGGCTGTCACCCCATGGGAAGCTCATTCTGGACCAGGCTCCTGACAGGGACCTGCTGACCCATAGAGAGAGAAGCCCACGCTGCTGGTTTGCTGGCAGGACTTGTGACCTCCTGGGGCCCCTGCACTGGAGCAGGCTGTTCTTGAAGAACTACACACCATGGAGAATGACGCACCTCAGAGAAGTTTATGAAGAACTATAGCCCACGGGAAAGACTCATGCTAGAGAAATTCTTGGAGAACTGTGGGAGGGAACCCACAGTGGAGCAGGAGAAAGACTCCTTTCCCTGAGCAGTGGCAGAAACAACTGATCATAACACCCATTCCTCATTTCCTGTGCCCCTGGCGGGGAGGAAATAGAAAATGTGAAAGAGGGGAGGGTGTGGGGAAGGTATTTTTTTAAGATTTGTTTTAATTATTATTATCCTGGTCAGATTTTTATTGGTAATAAATTCAATTTTCCAAAGTCGAGTCTGCTTTGCTTATGTCAGTAATCAATGAGTGATTCCTCCTTGTTCTTATCTCAACTCATAAATCTTTCATTATATTTTCCTGTCCAGTTGTGATGGGGATTGACAGAGCAGCTTTGGTGGGTACCTAGCATCCAGCCAGGGGCAACCCACCCACAATACAGTCACTGCTTTGCACTTGTCCCGCTAGGACTGTCACCTTCTCAAAGCAAGGCTCATGTTGGTTCCAGAACAACTTGTCCTTGGTGAAGCTGTTCCTGATATCACCTTGTGCTTTGTGTGCCTCTAAGGCAGATGTGTCTCCAAGGCAAGAGCTTATCCCTGGAAATCTGGCAGAAGGGTCTAGCTCAGGAGCTGCTTCTGATTTATCCAACAAAATGTGAGAGCTCTTAATTGGAGGGGGGAAGCAAAAGACCCAAAAAACAATGAGAAGCTTTGTTCTTCATATGAGTGAACAGAGCAAGGATGCACCTCAGACTGGACCTACCTCTACCTCCACACCCCAAGGACCTCCCTCCATGGCCTCCAACAGTCTCCTCACATCGTGCTGTCACAGCAGCCCGGAGAATGTCAGGCCCTTCCCTTCCCTCTGTGCAGAAGAGAAGGTACCTCTCCACCTGCCAGGGGCAGGGTCAGTGGATAGGGAAGAAGGGACCTTGCAACACTTGGCAATAAGTAGTTCTTTTATGAATTCCTGACAGAGACCTTGTGCAGGCTAACTGGGCCCCCCCCTTCCTGCCAGGGGAGTGTCTGGGTGCTTTGGCCCCTCTCAGCCATTGTCAAGTGCTGGTACATGTGTCACTTGCAGAGTGACAGGTCAGAGAGGGGATCACTGAAGACCTCAAACCCTGCAGGAATATTGCTGCCACCATCTTGTCCAGGGCATGGGATAGAGTGGGCTAGAGCCCGGGGCTCATGATAGGGGGTTCAGCACACTCCCTGTGTACTTCAGGATGAAGTAGAACTGATGGATGTGGATCTCCTGTGACAGGGTTGATCATGCATGACCCTAGCACACCTGGGTTGCCTTCTATGAGATCACACTAATGGCTGTCAAAGGAGTGCCCACCCAGCCCCCCAGCAGCAGAGCAGCCTCTGCACCCAACATTAGCTGGGAGAGGACAGAGTCTATGGACATCCTGGAAGCTCACCTGCAAGATCTATCAGGTGTAAACAGTCCTTTTGATGATTGCCAAGGGTTGCATTGGCCCTTCTTCCCCATCCCCATCACCCCC
This sequence comes from Grallaria varia, assembly GCA_013396735.1. NCBI lineage: Eukaryota > Metazoa > Chordata > Aves > Passeriformes > Formicariidae > Grallaria > Grallaria varia. The sequence goes on along the minus strand of VWZG01012801.1, from coordinate 44,636 downwards.
TGTGTGAATATCATTTAGTTATACTGTACTTAATACACCCCAGGATTTGGTTTGGCCCCTTTAGATGCCAGACCACATTGCTGATTTATATTGAGCTTACCATCAACCACCAGATCCCTTTCTGTAAGGCTGCACTCCAACTTCTTGTCCCCAGTCTGTACACACACCTAGCATTACACTCTCTCCCAGACACAGAATATAACATTTGTTTTTCATTAATTTTCATACTGTTGGTGATTTCCCACTTTAGTAGCTTTTCCCATGATGCTTACCTAGGAGGTATCAGCCACCCCCAACTGCAAGTGCTGTACAGTCCAACCCCTTCCTTACACTACCTTTCCACCTCATCTGCACTGCCTATTTTTCCTGAAGAGCCTGTAGCCATCTGCATAGTACTCCATTCACGGGACTCCTCTCACCAAATCTCACTTATACCAATGATGTCGTATGTCTGGGACTGAGCCAAAGTTTCTATTTCCTCTTGTTTATTCCTCACACTGTGTGCATTAGTGTACAAACTTTTCAAATCCACTCCAGTGTACTCAATACAATGCGGAGCAGAGTGAGGGCTTGCTCTGTACACCATCCCTCAAACACTGACATGGTGCCCCATAGGTTATTACTAGTTAGCTTGAATTTATCCCCTTGCTGCCTTCAAACCTAGTTTAAAGTTCTTTCAAACAGCCCTGCTAGCTCATGAGCAGAATACTTTTCCCCAGTTAAGAATGGTGAACTCCATCAGGTCACAGAAATCCTGGTGTCGCACAGACCGTCCCATGACTGAACACCCTAAAATCCTGCCGCCTGCCTGTCACTGCCTACAACTGTAGTACTGCTAGGGTGGCTTGTTTTCAGTTATTCTGGGTAACCAAAAGGGAGACATCATTTGAAACTGATAAAAAGGAAAATTAGATTAAAAAACTATAGCTGTAAATCTTCAAAATCTGTCTTTGCTGTTAAATGGTCTGGCTTTCTATGTTTCAGCTAGATCGGAGACAAAAAAACTAATTCAAACAAATCGCTTATTTCACACATTTATTTTTTCGTTGGAAGTATTTTGGTTACTGATGCATTGTCAGTGTTTAGAATTACTGTTAAGAATGTAAAGAAAGGATTGGGGGATTAAAACTAAATGTAACAATGATACAAGAAAAGAAGTCAAAGGCAGAAGCATTAAGACTGTGTGTTGCATAACTAAGAGATAAAAGCTCTTAAGAGGGATAAATGACCTCTTTTTTTCTTAAAATATTTATATCTCTGTCTGGTATGGGGGAAACCTAATGTGTTTACAAATCTATTACCTTTGGTAACTGGGCTTGAGTCTGGTTTCAGATTTTCAGAGCTAAGCAATTGATACAGTGACTCCTTCAGGTTTTATTTGTGGAAATGGAAAGAGAAGGGGGCACAGGCTTAAGACCTAAAATATTTTGCCTGTTCAGGGGTGGTCTAGACTTCTGTGATAAATGCTTAATTTTGGGTAGATAAAGTTGAACTGGAAAGCTTCTGACTTGGTAACAGTTTGAAATCAGTTCTAATTTGGTTGTAAATCTATCTAGGAAGAAAAAATCTAAATGGTAAAAACTCATCTGAACATTTTTCAAAGTAAGTTTTCAATACTTCAACTAAATTTTAAAGGGATATATAAAACCATTATCAGAAAAAAAAAAAGGTATTTTATTTCAAAACAATAATTTTGTTCAAAGTTACTCAACTGAAGTTACCAATAAAGTTTATTAATGGTAAAAGAGATTTTTTTTTTTTACATAGTAATATATTTTCTATAAGGAAAAGATAGCAAAATTAACTGATAGAAAGTAATTTAGTTAATAGAACTATAAAAATTCATTTTCTGAAAAAATATATTGCAGAATTATATGGTGATGGATTAAAGTTAATTTCAAGTGCATGGCCTTTTTACAGTCTTTTTTTGTTTGTTTGGGTTTTTTTTGTTCCACTATTAATTTTTAATATTATGTAGAATAAGAGTGTGCTAGATTATTTTAGAGAGAGTTGTTCCACAATGACTGCTAGGTGAAATTGTGTGACATCACTCTAATATCTGTGAAATAACTCTGCTGAGTGTTTGGTGGTGAGGAAGCCGTGTGCATCTCTGAGTGGGAGCTGGCTGTGCAGAAACTGCCAGGATTTTTTCAATCTGAAACTATTAGCTGTATGTATGAGCAGCTGCAAATCTTATCCTCTTTATGACTTTCTATAACTAGTTTATGTAAGAAAACATCACTTCTGTATCATCTTGCCAGAGTTGTTTTGTGAGGATACCAGCACCCATCAGGCTTCCGAGTTTGCCAAAGGGAAAAAATGAAACAACAGTAGAAAATACCCTGTTTGTAGGTTGTTGGAAGATAGTTAGATAGTGTGATTTATTAATTTCCTTTGTGTATAACAAAGAAATGAAGAATTCTCTTGCAGAGAATGATTTTTCTCCTCCACATCTTAAACAACCCACATTTTTCATTACGGCAAAACAACTAGGAACTGTTCAGGGAACTTGAACTGTGTTCTTTCATGTAACAGTGCACAACGCTGTTAGAATCAGGTCAGCACCTTATGGCTTTTGAGGATGCCTCTGTTATTCTTTTAGATACCTTTGGCTGTTTAGATTGTGTTCTGAAAATTGATATTTCTAGATGAAGTGAATAGAGTTATCAAGAGGTATTGTGATGCTCATTCTTCTGGGTTATGTGGATTCATTTTCCAGATGTCCATTTTTGTCCATCATTTATAGAGAAAATAAACAATCTTATACTTGTTCCCACTATATTTGTCTTTTTACACAGCTACCCATTGATCAAGCAGTGCATGCAACTCAGTTTCAGTAAATGAGATTTTCCGTCTGTTGACCTATTGTTGCACTGCCATCTTTCTAGTTATACTCAGTGACTTGAGGAAAATCTAATAGGATGGAGGTGGAAGAATTGATTTTAGCATTTGTTGTAAAAATTGCTGCTTTTCAATAGTACTTTGTCAAATTTTGGTTTGGAGTTGTCTGAAAAAAAGAACATTTCTCTAGAGCATATTCTCTCAGACTCTATTGCAATAAAAAAGCAAGCACCATCAGAATAGTTGATACAAATTTCAAATGTGCCTCCTCCAACGTTGGCAGGAATGTTATTGAACAAACAACTGAGGAAACAGAAGGACATGCATGTGACGGCATGCAGTAAATAGCACCAGCTGCCTTACCCCTTCGGCCCTGCAGTCCAGGTTCCTCCCAAAAGAAAACATGGCAGGACATCCTGATAAGGATGCATTCCCAGGTCTAAGGTATTGTTTGTGTGAAAGTGCTCAAATTGCCACAAAGAATACCCATTGCTGCGATAGTTATTCTGATTTTATTACGTTATTATGATTCATTTATTTGTAACAGTTTACACTCAATTGTGAAGTAATGAATAGGAGGCAAATTAATTTTGCTTTGGTATGGACAAAAGTTTTATGTAAACTAAACACAGAGATAACCCCTGTGCATGTGTGTGTGTGTGTGCATATACATGCACACACAGAGACACAGTAATGACTGCTGCATGTGTATGTTGCTGTCATTGCTACTTTGTCTTCTGTCTGAAAAATACAAAGGGAAAAATCTATTGCTTCTGTAGAGAATGCCTCTCTCATTTTCCTGAAAGAGGTGAAAGAATGACTGGGTGAAGCATTTTTCAGTTCGTAGAGGAAAAGATCTAATAAAGAAAAAAAGAAACAAGCATCTAGCTCCAAGAGGATCCTCATGGCAAAGGTTCAAAGGGCAAGAAGAAAAAGACTGTGAAGGAGTCCTCCAATGCTCTCAAAGAAGATGACTTGGAAAGGAGAGGCTTCATTTATTTCCTTCTATTCCACCAAGTATGTAATAAGTTGACCTTTTCCAATCTTGTCAGGGCTAGAGAAGGGATTTGTGGTGTAAGCTCTTACATGACATATGTGTCAAAAGCCTGAAGCTTTTGGGGAAAAGAACATCCTGAAAGGGCAACAGTGGCTGACATCTGAAGCTCAGTTTAGGGATGCCTGTGTCAGTTCTGATGGGAACGGCTTCATAAGTTTAGGGTGGAAGGAAAAATGGATTCAGTAAGACCAGTAAGTAAGTTCAGTAACTTCCCCCGAGGTGTTCTCAGGTTCAGATTCCCCCTTTGCCTCTTCTTTCCCCTCATTCATTCAAGAGTCATTGAGGGAGTTGAATATCAGTTCTTCTCATCACGCTATCATCTCTTGCTTTAAAGCAACTATTGCTTTGAAAGAATAAATTTATGCCAATATGAAATATAAGGGAAAGAACACAATATCTACCTGCTTTCCTTTCAAACCACAAAGTCTCAGGTCAGATAACACCAGGATCTACAAGAATATCAATTAAGAAGCAGATACTCTGCAGGCTCCTGTGCAAAAAGGTGGTTCCAAAAGAAGACAGTTCTTATCATAATCCAGGAAAAAAGTTTCTAGGCTGGGAATAAACTCAGTATTTTTGAAGTTATTCTAACAAACTTTGCATTTGTTTCATATCAGTGAGTTAAAGAGCTTCAGAAGGGTGCTCTAAAAATGGTAGGCTGTGTCGATCAAAGCTTGTCACTGTGTCTCTAAGTCTGGTCAAAAATGAGCGCTTAATATAAGAATGGGGCAAATAGACTGTGATGTGTCTCTGGAATGTTCTCTAAAGTAATTCCAGTTCCAGGATCAATGTAAAAGTACTTTTAGAGAGAGAATTAAGTTTCTATATTTTATAGCTTTCACAAATTTTTTTTTTTTTTTTGTGTGTGTGTGTGTCAATGTTTTTANTTTTTTTTATAAATTTTTTTTTTTTTTTTTTTTTTTTTTTTTTTTTTTTTTGTGTGTGTGTGTCAATGTTTTTATTCCTTTGCTAACTAAACAATTAATGTCTGGCGCTATGTTTGTGATAAGTATTTTTATTATGGAGAAACATAAATCTAGCTGATGTTTTTCTACTGATTTTTTTGTATGGTTATAAGGAAGAAGAATGGTGACTCTTTATGAATGTAGTCTGATCTGTGCATATCTGGACACATTTCTAATTATTTCACTTTGGGAGAGTTGACCTCAGAAGATATCTTGTACTTCTGAGCTGGAATTTGACTCATTGTAAGTTATCTATGACACAGGTAAACTCAATTTTGATAGTGTTATTCTCTGAAAGGGTCAACTTTAAAGGTATGGTAAAACCTTCTGTTTATTAGAGGGAAGCATCATAGTCTGCAAAGTTATTATAGCTGGTAAGTGAAAGGAATAATGAAAGGTTCACTTCTGGAAAGAAATGCATGGCAGTAGTTAGATGATAAAAGATTTAATTTATAAAGTTCTTGGACTTGAAGCAGTCAGAACCTGAAAGCGGAGTTTCATGAGTTAAGTTTTCTGGTTTTGTGGTTTTCTTTCATTGCTAATTACCCAGCGATATCCTCAAATCTGAGTAGGTTTATTTTATGATGAATGCACTAGGGACAAATATTGTACTATTTTATTGTAGCTGGACAGTTTTTTAGGCCTTATTTTCTAAGGGAGTAAATCTTTTCCTGTAATATAATATTTTATGTCCCAAAATCTGAGCTGCAATTTTATTTGTAGATTCAGCATATCTTATGGATGAATTTTATAAAATATTTATTTTCATTCCTTCAAAAAAGCTCTGACATAGATTTGGTGATGCTTGTGTTTGTTCAGCAGTTTGTACTGTTACTTATGTTTTCAGAAGTTTGAAGTTTCTTCTTGAAGGGACTCAGTTTTATAGATTTGCAGTTCCTGTTGTGTAGATTACTCCAGGACTCTCATGAATTTAATATGACAGTATGATAGTAGAAACAGTTGGACATGCATAGTTTATATCATTACCTGCCCCACAAGATGTTTATGTGACGGGCAAGTGACGTGTCGGAACTGCATATTCTGACACTGGACATCTAAGCAATAAATCTTTGATATAAGACATAGCAAGTGTTGTACATCCATGATAAACCTGGAGAAAAAGGTTTGAGGCTTCATTTTTGTCTTTCCAGCATTCACTACTATTGGTGCTTCCTGACAAACAATGCAGGTACCACAATATGGGGCAGGAATCCTGGGCTCTGAAATGGAACAGTTATTTCATAATTTCATTTACATTTATTCCTCATAGAACAAAATCAAAAGGTTAAATGAGTGGATTCTTGGCATCAGATGAGTTGATAGATAATAATAAAGTAGCCTAACTGCATGTACATAGTAAAACAATGAAAATCTTAGTTCAGACTACTTAAACAAATCTTGGTATAATTCTAAATGCTACTCCAACATGAAAGAATAACAAATACTCTTCACTTCAAACCGAGTCCTTCCTAAAGAAGAGAAAAACCCTCAACACAGATATTTCAGTGCCATAGTGATTTAAAACAAACTAACACTCAAAACCAGAAAATATTAAAAACCCCCACCAAAACAAACAAACAAACCAACCCCACACAAAAAGCCCCCAGATACACTTTAAACTTCTTTTAAATTTTTTTTTCCTGTATATGCTATAGCCATGTTACCTGTATAAGAAATCATGTCATATGTCACACTCAGCTATCATATGGAACAGGACAGAGATCTTAATATTTGTGTGTTGTCTGTTACAGCTGTTGCTTTCCATTTAAAAAAAAAATAAATTCCTGTCCGAAAGGTATTTGTGATTCTACGAAATAATTCTGACGGATTATAGCACTTAAAAATTCAAGTGTTGCAAAGCCTCACACAATAATGGAAAACTTCAGGCAGAATGAAGAGACTAGTGTGACCTGTCTACTACCTGGTTAAAATTAAGTTATATGATCAGGAATGCGAGAAGTCCTATGGTATCTTTGTTATCAGCAGAATTTTAATTCAGCCTTTTCAATATATTTAGCATGCATGAGAAGAGATGAAGAAGAGCAGAATCATGTCTGGAATGTGTCTATCATTTAAGAGGAAATCAAAACTGCAATATAAGAACACTATGTCTGGTGAACTTCTAAAAGCAACATGGACCATTTAAGGAAGATTTAATGGGATGTTTCCCGTAGAATAGACAAGTAAGAGGCAAAGAATCTGGATAGATGCATAAAGAAAAAATCATTTAAAGGCTAGACTCATAACACAAGGCAAATGAAGTGAGCTAGACATGCCTCTTGATGTGTCCAGGAAGAAGGGAAAGAGTTCTCCTCTGAGATATGCTGGACCTAAATGAATTATATCTGTTCTCTGGTTTCCTGAACTTGCAACACGTAACACCAAGACTGAAAGAGCAGAAAGCCTAGTCTCTGTTTTTCTTGTATTTTTCTGCTTTCCTCTCTTCCTTACTGCAGTGATATTGATTTCAAGTTATGTCTACGTAGATCCTCCAACAACTTGCAAAAAAAAAAAAAAAAAAAGAACAAAACCACTTTATTTTTGGGTAATCAAGTAGAACTAGGATAAGTTAGACAAAAAAGAAGAGGTGACTTTTCATGCAGTGGATGTCAGAGCTGTAAAGTTCATTGCCAGAGGATCATTGTAGATGGTAAAACATTACCTAGACCCAGAGGTTACTGGACAAAAGCATGACAGATAAATCCATTTAAGGATACTATATTTTAACTGATACCATGTTTTGCACAGAAGTACTGCATATACATCCTGCTGTATATGTGCACTGTAGGGAAAATATTTGGCAGAGCAAATGGAAAATGTCCTTTGCTGGTTCTGTTTTTTTTCTTGTTTTAACTAACTGCTTGCGACCAGTATTTGAGACAGAATATCAAGTCTGATAGACCTTGAAGCATCAGGCTTTTGTAGGCTATAGTGACTGAGGAGGAGCCAAACCCCTTAAGTTACAAGTGTCCAAGGTATTTTTAATTAATTTTTTTTTTTTTTTGAGTAATGCTGGTGGTGAAGACTGAGCATAGCATGATCTCATTGATAACCTGGCTTCTTTTTTGTTATTTTTATTATAAAAATTTTGAAATATGTAACAATGAAAGGATACATCCATCAAGCATTCACAGAATATAGTACTGCCTGGTGAAAGATTAAAATTTCTACTGAGGTATATGAATTCACATTTGTAAGTTCAATTTTGGAATATAGTATTCCCATCACTTCAGAGACAACTATGCTATTTCAATAAGAAAGACTGACAGAAAGGTCTGCAGTATTGTTAGTTATTCATAAAACAAATGGGAACATTTCAAGTACATCTAAGTAGAAATAAAAAGTGTTGACAGGGTATATTGGTTTAGAATACTTGACTGGGATGAGTAAACCCCAACAGCATGTGTGCTGTCCTGATCCATGAATATTCCACAGGACTGGGGACAGGGAAAAAATGTAGAGCATCTTATTGATATGAAAGATAATAATTATGATGCAGCAAAAATGTATTTTCAGAAACCAGGAAACCAAATTACCCAGAGAGCAACCAGAGATGGGTGAAAACTGACAGCCACTTAGACTCTTCGCGGATGTACTTATGTATGTAAGATTACTGGTAAAAGTAGGCCAGAGTGCTTTCAGAAAATCAGAGAGAGGACGTAAGGCAGTTATGTATGTGATTTTGAATCTGTGTCAGTGCGAACACAGCTATGAAAGCCTACCTCCCATTGACACCATGCAAATAGCACTATTGCAGTTTTTGAACCTCCTAGGGTGCAAAAGGTTACATTTCATAAAGAAATACATATACTGTCTTTAATTCAAAATCCTGGTTTCATGTGGAAGTGAAAATCGTAAATCCAGTGTTCTGGTTGTATGCTACATTTAATCCACAGCGATAACGGGGTTTCCTGTAAGCAAAGACTAAGTGTATTCCCAAGACCATATATTCAAGGGAAAGAGAAAAACTACCCCAAACCCTATAACACTTCCATTCAAAAAGCTCTGGGTTCCTCCATAGAAACAGAGAGAGAACTCCACTGCAGGCTCCAAGAGCATGCCTTAAGGGAGCACTGACACAAGAGGGAGTAAACCAGTTGTATATTTTATCTCAGTCCTAACAGGAACAGATCAGAATGCTCATGTGTGGGCCTAAAGACAAAGCAAAAGGACACATTGAGAGACTGCGAAGCTAACTCACTATAGGATGGGATAAGGGAAAGAAGATGAATGGGTAACAGGCTGTCCAGAAGAATATTCCATACCATATAATGTCACTCCCAGCAATCAATCAGGGTAAGGAGCTTTGAGATTTTGTCATCCCAGATGTTCATTGCTTATACGCTGTCTGGAAAGGGTTTTGCCTTTGCAAACTCACCCATCATCTTTCCAACACTTGCAAACTACCTTTCTTTGCCCCGTAAGTTTTTCTACTTTTTCTCATCTTGTCCTCTCCCCTGTCCTGATGGAGCAAGTAGAGTAGTGAGCAAGTGGTTGGGGGTTACCTAGTTGCTCTCTGGAGTCAACACATCACAATATCTTGAAGTTATTTAATAATATATGAATGTTTACTGTAGCTGACTTTATAGCTAAATATATATTTGTATCTCTATATGCTATGGAAAGGACAGTGCGACAAAAATATATACTACGATGCACATATTTTGAATTTGGCTTATCGTGTAATAGGTTCTTGCTGTTTTTGTTTTTAACTACTATAAATGTACAAATGTGTCTTAAAATTTTAAAATTAGTTTCTAGAATGGAGCTAATACACTTTAAGATACATTAGCAAAAAAATAGAATTTACAGCAATTCTTAGGCTGACTGAGATTAAGCAAATTATGTCTTGTTTGGGAAATACTGATTCCCTCTCCCCCTCCTTTTATCTGCTCTAAACATTTTTCTGTTTTATTCCTTCAGAAAGTCTAAAATCTGTAGATTTAAATAGAAAAACCTCTCACTGACTAAATTTTTTGAAGTACAGTCAGAAGTAAAGAAGTACAGCCTTAGCAATGCTATGGAGCCCTGTTTTAAAGAAGGTCTATTAGGGCAGATTTTTCAAGGTAGTCTTGTACTAGAATTACTAGAATTATATAGTTTTATAACAAATAATTTACCTGAACTTTTGAATTTATTATTTAATATGTTTACATATTTCTGTCCAAAGAAAAGACTGTATGTTAGAAATCAGCAATACATTAAACATATATTCTTTCATTTTCCTATCTTCGCTGCTTTAAAAAGAACACATCTGTGAAGTTCTGCCAATGTCTTCTGTAAAATGCCACTGGAGAATATAGCAGGGGCTTGGATTTTGAATCAGTATAAGACATAACAGAGAATAGCTAATTGCTTCTTCATACATTAAACCAATGTAACTTACTTTTCCATAGGTACTTTCAGGGTGTAAATTCAGTTCCTCTTTTTGAGTTACCTAATGAAATGAAGTTTTGATGGAGCGTAGCATATCACAGAACTCCCATGTAGTCTTTTTAGTTCTAGTGCACTTACACTAATGCAATAAACATTATAACAGACACCAGATATTCAACTATCAGTGATTTCTGAGGATTTTTTGAGCGCGAGAGTGTTGTGTTATCTGGTGTGCATATGGTCCTAAGATGAAAAATGCTCTTGTTTTCTTAAGGATTATATAATTAAGTGATAATTATTCTCTTTTTGTCCACACTTCTAAACAGCCTTTGCAAACATTGAACAGCCTAGGAAAGTAATTAAACATTGTCTCTCCAATCTCTAATCTTGTCAAATTGTGTGGTAGGAGATGTAGAAGGTTCATTAACAAAGGAGGAAATAATCCCTTATTTTATTACAGATTTTAAACAAACAAACTGTTTCCAAAAACAAAGCTCCAAAGTCATCTGTAAGTTTATGGAGCACTAAGAGTTGGCTTACAAAAACAGCGCATTCACCTGAGATGAAAGCCTTTTAAATTAATTTTCCTTGTTTTCTTTTTGTTGTCCATTTCTAGTCAACAGTAAATAAAAAGACTCCTTAAAGGGTTTTTCTTTTTTTCATTGTATACATTGGCAAGCTCGAGCAAAAAGTTTATCTGCTTGACAGAGAGGGTTTTGTTTTCTTTTTCCACCTATAAGAAAAATGTTAAGTATCTTTTCATATTTTGCCTTGTTTATGTCTTCAACTCAGGGTAGTTACATTAATGTTACAGAGAAAAAATAACAAAAAAATACCCACTGCAATTAAGTTTGCAGTGCTGTGACACTTGATGTCATACCTCTCTGTTTAAATATATTTTAAAGCCCTTTTAAATGAGAGGTTTTAAGTTTTTAAGATGACCTCTGGTAATTTGATCAGCCACAGGAAAGACATGGCCTGGTGAGCAAAACAGGCATACAATCACGTAAAAAACATTTGGCAAAAGTGCAAAGAGTACAAGTATGCTTGGCTTCTATGTGCTTTTAAGGAATAAAGCTATAGGAAGAATGAACAAGAAAGCCTTGAGTATATGTTGCAGTACCATGTCTTAACTGTATTCACTAGTGCATTTAGTTTGCCAGGGCATATTCTGAAAGTAGTAAGTAGCTTGCTAAGAAATCTTCAAAAGCAGAAATATCATTGAACTAGTCTGCAAGCATGATTATATAACATGGTCTACTTGACTCTAAAGTTATTTTAGTTTTACGTTGGCTTTAAGTGCAAAATAATTCCAATTTCTAAGTCTTAGTGCTTATCCAACAAACACAGTTTATATAAATTTCTTAAGTAGCTGGTTGAACTTGATGGCTTTTGGCACTTGAAGTGTTGAAGGATCCTCTGCACTGGTAATCAGAGCAGAAGTTTAGACTCACCTGCAGAGCAAAGATCATAGCAGCCTTTATTTGCCCCTGGAGAAGTCAGAGGAAGCTCAGCAATTGGCTGGTGATGGCACTCCTCTGTCAGCCAGGGAGTTGCATGTCTGCTCTAGCTGCATAAGTTCACTTGAAAAGAGGAGGAACTGGTTTCTCCAAGTATTTTCGTATGTTCCTACAAGTAGGCAGAACAGGGTAAATGGAGGTCTCTTAATGGACTGTAGCAGGAGCAGACAGGTTAGGTCTGGTGCCCAGTTTGGTGCCTACCTACAGGTAGAGTCTGAGTGAAGAACTGCATGTCCCTCCTGCTAATCCTCTGCAACAACAGTGTCATAGTGCAATGCCTATTCATGTTTCCTTGGTCTATCTCTAAAGAACTGTAATTTACTGGAAAATGTATTCCTGAATATTACTGTAATAACCCTCTTGAGTGTCTTATATCACTGGGTGCAATCGAAAGGGCAGCTCTTGAGCTACTGTAAATCACGCCGGCTTCATTGATTTCAGTAGAGCTCTATTGATTTACTGCTGCAGAGGATCTGGTCTGAAATATTTCTGTGGTACGGTCTGCATTTAGAGTTAGAAGATTTACAAGCTTTATAATAAAGCTAAGAAGCCTCAGCATAACCATTCTCAATGGCCAATGTATTTCTTTGTCTTAGTGTATAAACAACTGACATCATTGCTCCTAGAAGTGTAACACAGGAAAATTAATATCTGGGATAGTGTATTGATACTAGCTACTGTGAAACATCCTAATCAATAGTAATAGGAAAATATTTCTTCATTTATATGTATTATACTGACATATTCAGGTTATAGGGTCATAAGGTCTGGGTCTCAGAACTGGAAGGAAAAAGACACACTTGACTGACATGCCTCCTAAACAGCTGTATAGCATTTTACACTTCAGAGTAAATGCTTTTAATGATAATTAACAAAGTTATTTGTACCAAAAAAAAGATATACCATCTGACATGAGAGGAATGAAACTTGAAGTGTTGATAACTGGTTCACTAATGATTTTGAAAGGTCATTTGGAGTACCATGATGAATTCTGCTTAAAAGCTTGCTTGAGCGTATCCCTTTCTCTTTCTCTACAGATGGAAAGAATTACAGTCTTTGTTGTAGGGAACATCAGTGTACCAGCCTGTTTTATCAGTACTTTAAAACAGTTGGAATGTAGATGAGAAGGTTTAAGTCATAGTTACCTAAACCCACAGGTGGGTAACTTGTGAAAGTGACATAATTTTAGATACATCAAATACTTATGACTTCCATTGTCTCTGTTTGGATAAGATCTGGATAACTTTTATATGTATGTATGTAGAGTGTTGAGACAACAAAAGCTTAACCAGTGTAAAAACTTACCTGCACAACAGGTAGCACCCTGCCATTCCCTTCTTGACCCTGACCAAATACTTTCCTGCCTTTGCATGGTTTTTTTATAAGGCTCCTTTATGCTTCTGGTGTATTTAATATGCACACCACTTTAGCTACCTGACCCAACAAAAAACTCAGTGGGTGGGAGGAAGAGAATAAATAGTTTTCTTTTGGCTTACTTGAAGTGTCAAAAGAAGGGCAGAAGTAGTAAAAATATATGGAAGAAGATGACAAAGCTGGGAAGTGAGACACTGCCCCACTTCTATAAAAGAAATTAACTGCCAAATAAGTTGTTTTACCTAAAGGTAGCATCCTTATGCAGTATATCCTAAACATCCTAGACTGAACACTAGAAAAACCAGTAGAATTTTGTCTCTGACTATGCTTACACTGAAATACTCAACAATGTTTCTGTAGTTGCAGAAATATATTTAAAACAATTAAGTCTAGAAATAAAGATTATCAGAATTAAAACTCATGTTGTTCCACAAGCTGTGTTTCATAGTACCTTGGAAACATCTGTATATAAGCATATGATATTATCATGGGCAATGATAGTCCTTGCTGGCCATTGTAATATAGCTGTCCGAATACCATGAATTAAATTTTTTCTTATATTCATAGAAATTTGGAACTCAAATACTTCATTTTAACTTCAGCATTGCTAGTTTGAAAGTGAACAAGCCTTATGTTTTATCATCTGAAATGATCTCTGCTGATCCCACTTGCTTATTAGGATTCAATTACCTTACTCCTAAAATATAACTACTCTAGATTGTCCTACTATACAAGGCATGTTAGCGAAGACAGCTACCTGTTGGAGGGAGAAAGAAGAAAATGCAAAATTAATCTGAATGTAAGGGGGAAAAGCAGAATTTTCTAGGAGGTCACAAGCTAATCTTTGGCAAAATATAAAAGAAAATAACTATATGTGTTCTCAGAACATCATACCTCTGAACAGATGAACTATCTAAACGGCTGTGACAAGTCAGATAAATCTTGTCCTCAAGCTACGAAAAAAGTAACTATAACTTCCAAGATACTCAGACTGTTGCCTTTATTGTCATGCTGTGTGTTTTCATTTTGACTGTAGTATGGCTGAGAATTCAGATACAGCACTTTGTAGGCTTGTTTAGTTGCTAATAATTTGAATAATAATGTCCTTGGGAAATGTGAATAGCAATGCGTATGTTTCTGTTTGATGTTTCTGTAAAAAAGTTACAGTGACTGATGTCTTAATTCAAAGATCATAGAAAACTAGAATGGTTTGGGTTGGAAGGGACGTTAAAGATCATCTAGTTCCAAGCTTCCTGCCATGGGCAGGGACATCTTCCACTACACCAGGCTACTCAAAGCCCTGTTCAGCCTGGCCTTGAACACTTCTAGGGGGGATACAAGTGTATCACCACCCTCACAATAAAGAATTTCTTCCTAATATCTAATCTCAATCAATGCTCTGTTTAAAGCTATTCCCTTTGTTCTATCACTACAGGCTCTTGCAAAAAGTCCCTCTCCAGCATTCTTGTTGGACCCTTTTGTTATTGGAAGGCTAAAATGAGGTGTCCCCAGAGCCTTTTCTTCTCCAGGTTGAAAAGCCCAATTCCTCTCATAGCCGAGATGCTCCAGACCTCTGATCATCTTTGTGGTCCTACTCTGGACCCACTCCAACAAGTACACATCCTTCTTGAGCTGAGGCCCCAGAAATGGATGTGGTATTCCAGATGGGGCCTTACCAGGGTTGGACAGAGGGGCAGAATTCCCTCCCTTGAGCTGCTGGCCTTGCTGCTTTTCATGCAGGACAGCTGGCATTCTGGGCTGGGAGTGCACATTCCTGGGTCACGTTGAGCTTCTTGTAAACCAACATCCCTAAGCTGTTTTCCTCAGACCTGGAGTATTGTGTTCAGTTCTGGGCCCCTCAGTTCAAGAAAGATATTGAGGTGCTGGAGCGGGTCCAGAGAAGAGCAACAAGGCTGGTGAAGGGACTGGAGCACAAGTCCTATGGGGAGAGGCTGAGGGAGCTGGGGTTGTTTAGTCTGGAGAAGAGGAGGCTTAGAGGTGACCTCATCACTCTCTATAACTACCTGAAGGGAGGTTATAGCCAGGTGGGAGTTGGTCTCTTCTCCCAGGCAGTCAGCAATAGGACAAGGGGGCACGGGCTTAAGCTCTGCCAGGGGAAATTTAAGTTGGATATTAGAAAAAAATTCTTTGCAGAGAGAGTAATCAGGCATTGGAATGGCCTGCCCAGAGAGGTGGTAGATTCACCGTCCCTGGAGGTTTTTAAACTGAGATTGGACGTGGCACTGGGTGCCATGATCTAGTAAACTGACTGGAGTTGGACCAAGGGTTGGACTTGATGATCTCTGAGGTCTTTTCCAACCCAATCAATTCTATGATTCTATGATTCTATGATTCTTTCAGATTTTGGATTTGGTTTGAGAATATGATGTCTTGTGTCCTGTGAATGGAATTTTAGTTGCAAATGTGCCATCAGAGTGTGTAATAAGCAAGGCAAGGACAATGAATGAGTCACTGTTTATTACAAAGGCACAAAACAGTACAGTAGGATAATTACTTATAACAGAATAGAATTGGATTTTCTACTTTAAGAGAAATCCCACAATTTCAAATATAGTTTATACTTTTAAAATGGAACGAAAATAAAAGAAAATAAGAAAAAGATCTGAATTGCTTTGGGTTAACAGTAACAAATGTAAAACTGAAACCTCTCATTCTCACATAGGCCTTTGTATTTTTTCGTTATATTTATATACATATAAACATATATTTATGTATGTGCATATGCATGTATGTATATTTAAAAATGTATACTTTCTTAAAATGTATCGCAGTTTCAGAAATTGAAATCATTCTTTCTGGAAGGCAACTAAACAATGTGGAAGAAATATGTCAATATAATTGAAAACAATTTGGAAAATCCGTTAATAGTTCAAGTTTTTCCAGAATATGTTAGCAAAAATTAGAACTCTGACTGGTTTGAATAACAGTAAATTGAAGCAAAATACTCATCATGGACCAGGTTTCCCTACCTTTTCCCCTCTTGCTGACCTCCTAAATGCAGAGTCACAGAATATTCTGAGCTGTAAAGGACCTTCGAAGATCATTGAAGTTCAACTCCTGGCCTTGCACAGGACTTCCCCAAGAATCTCACTCTGTGCAGGAGAATGTTGTCAAAACACTTGAACTCTGGCAGGCTTTACTGGGGAGTCTGTTCCGGTGCCCAGCCACTCCCTGGGTGAAGAATCTTTCCTTAATATCTAACCTTAGCTCTCCTGACACGTATGTCTCATATATCTGGTGATACAACTGGGTATAAAGATGATAACAGGCAGAAATTTGAAAGACAGTTTATTAACTTAAAGATTCTGATATACTTGTTCACTTGAGTTACAGATTCAACCAGGGTTTTTTTTTGTTTGTTTGGTTGGTTTTTTTGTGGTTCTTACAGTATTTTTGGGCCAATGTCATTCCATGGAAGAGACAAACCATGCAATTCCATGGATCCACAAAGTACGCAAGCCACAGTCTTTTACCTGCAGCCTGGTTTGGACAAGCTCTGATCCCTTCCCTGTTTGCAGCTACAGAAACATGGAAGCAAGGAAGGAGGCCGTACACTTAACTCTCTGCCCTAAACTATTTTTGAGAGCCTACTTTGTCCATGGCACTGCAGTTTTGCTTTGAGAATGTGCTGGGACAGCTGTTTGGTGTATAAAATATTCTTTGTCAAGAATGTGCATCAAATTTAGCAAGGTGTTGGGGTTTTTTTCCCCCAAAGGAAAAAGTGAATATATATATATATATATATGTGTGACTTTGCAGAAATTTAATGCAGTGTTGTTGTTTTAGTTCCATCTTTGAACAAATAAATAACTTCCAGAACTATAAAATGCATTTGCTGAAGCTGGACAAAATATGAGATCTTTACATTGAACATGAAAGCAATCCGTTCTTTAAATATTTGGTATTTAATATATTTTATTAGCTTCTTGCATGGTGAATCAAGATTGCTAATTTGTGTCAGTCCTAATCCTACACTGCTGAAGATAACGCATCTTAACTGAGGCTTAACAGAAGCTGAAAAAAAAAAAAAAAACATTTGGAAAGTTTCACTCTGAAGCTCCCATTAATATTGTGATCCTCTTGTTTTTTCCATTATAATATTAGCCTGAATTCACAGTAGGATTTTCTCTTAACTTCTAAGTTCTGTTTCCCAACATAGTGATTCTCAAACTTTGTGATTCGTACTGCATAGAAAGTGGTCTAGCTGGCTCATGAAGTTTAAAAGAGAAACCTGCAACTGTCAGTCATGGTGCATGTGTTGATCTAGCAAGAAGGACGGGTATTTCAAAATCATTCTGTGGTTGGAAAATAGGGGAACCGCTAGATTAAAAGATGGGAATAAAAAAATATAGAGAGCAACAGGTTAAAAATTTCAATACATCAAGCAAGTATTTTATTCCTTACCCAGAAACAACTGTGGAAGAATCTCTTGGGTGTCTGTAATAATGTTCCTGATGGCATCACAGAATATCTTCAGAATAAAAATCATTACTTTCTTTTTTGGGGAGGAGGGAAGTGGGGAAGATATGGAGAGGGGAGAATGGCTATATAATCTAATGATTTTTTTCTGGCTTATCATAATTTTTTTCTTCTTCAATTCTGCAGCTGAGAGCTGGCATTTTATCATTTCAGCATGTCAGACTGTTACCCTGTGCAATGTTGTTATTCATTCAAATGTCAGTTTCACCTAAAAATTGAAAGTTATGCCACACACTCATTTTCAGCTAATAAGATGGCTGATAGTTCATTTAGCAATATGAGGATATGAGCTTATCTGGGTACTGTTAGATATTATTCACATATCTCAAAATACACAATGTTTACCCTCATAAGTTTTGCATTCCACACTTTCTAGATTAAAATTTTTTAACTTTTTCTTCCATTAAAAAAGAAAAAAGGGTTTGTTTACTTAATCTGTTGGTAAAAAAAAAAAGGTTTTATTTTGAGTAAATGAGGGTTTTCTTCATGGCAGAATTATTCTTTATTCCACAGCCTAGTAAACAGGAACATGCCTTGTTACTTAATACATTTATTTCCCAGAATTGCTTAACAAATGTAGAAGGTGACATTGCGTGATTATGTCTCATTCAATTCTGTCTCATCCAATCCTGTGCATGATGGAACTGAGAGTTGAAAATGAAAAATCTTTTTCTGGGAGTCTTCTTCATCCTTTTTTCTTTCTCTGGGGCTAAGCTGTGTGAGGGCCCATTAAGGAATCGGGTCAGCCCCAATCATTTCTCACTCAAATGTTCAGAATCAATAGTGAAATATATCTGTGGCTGTTCTGCTAAAAGGGAGTATGTAAAGTAGGAAGATTTCATCTGTGCATCTTCATGTTCTTAATGATTTCTAAACTCATCCAAGGAAGAGTATGACTGATAAAGCTGCACCATTCCTCATAGTTTTTATTAGCCTCAGTGCTAATGTGAATTGTCAGCTTCGTGGATCAAGTTTGATCTAGGCTTTTGAACAAAGTGTAAGATTATTTAATGCTTAAGAAAATTGTTGTGTAACTTTCTTGTAAGTATTCATTGGTGGTATGGGTTATGAGTACTGAAATAACTAAACAACCCCAGAATTTCCAAAAATCTATATTTCAGTGCTGCAATACAGAGGGAAGCGAGAGGGAATGGAGATTTTAACACAGCTCAAACCATGGATGAAAAGTTATAGATCTACTCCTCTGCAGGCTGATTGAAATCTTGCACTGTCTCCTGGCCCTTGTATCTTTCACAATCTCTCCTTTACTTAGGTACTATCTTCCTTTGCTGTATCGAAGCAATGGGGTGTTTCTTAAGAATGCTGTGTTGCNGAGTCATGCACAATGCGAGGTTAAATACATACACTTACCAATATGGCTGGATATCTTCACAGACAGATAAAGGGCAACCCAGGCAGGTAATTCAATAAAACTATCACCTTATGATGAGATTTTTTCCCAAATCATATACATAATGTATATATTTAAATAGATAAAGACCACTGAAAACTGTTTGTATGCCTTTGATATACAGATAAGATTCTGAGGACTCAATTCATAAAAAGACTTTCTACAAAAACATCAGAACCCTTTTTTATATTACACTGCCTTTCCATGCAGGTTTAGTCTGAGATTTTTGGATGTGTTAGTGCTTTATGTTTCTTTTTCCTTTTCATTGAAGCAGGAAAGTACACTCACAGGTTATTCATTACTGTTTATCATGTGTTTTGCACATTGCCTCTCCATAATTATAGGTAGACTATAGACCTTCATAAATAATTTTCTCACACCTGTATTTCATCCTAGTGTTATCTTATTCCGAAGGTGTTACTGAACTTCACATGGACTAGGATACTATTGAATATGGACAAAGCACTGCAGTCTGTTTCTGTTCTGTTCAGTCTTCAGCCCGAGATGATGAGAGGAAAAAGGGAATTGCTCTTTTATAGGTGATCCTGAGTTGTGGAGTCTTTGGTTTGTTTTACATTGGAATTAAATGTCAGCAGTCTGGAATCTCTGGCAAAGGCTAACGGTCCATTTTGGCCCATTGCTGTGTTGGAGATTCCAAACACCAGATGGGTGCCTGGGCACCTGGGGAGCAGGAGAACAAGCTCAAATCACTCTTACCAGCCAGCCAGCCAGAGCACAGGCCAGTGGCAAATCAAGGACCCAGCAACAGGATAAGGCATTTGGCCATGGGGAGAGTGGTGGAAGCTGTCAGGAAGCTGGGAGCTGGGCAGCAGGCGAGCTGGGCAGGAGCCAGCCATGTTCTTGGCCAGCTGGTGAGAACTTCTACCTGCCAGCTTGGTATCTCACCAGATGATCACTTGTCATCCTGCTGAAAGTCATGAGGCCAGTTTGCAGTTTAGAAAAACTAAGGGGAAAAAAGTGTGTTATTTGTTTTATTGTTCATGAAAGACTAAACAGGTATTTTTCCAGATTTTTTTCACTTCTACAAAATTTGGAGATTTGCTAACTTTTTTTAAATGGCATTTCAGAGTGTGATACAGGCCCAGAGCCCTCAATCATCTGCCCTTTAAATCTTGTACAAGTGGGCAACTGTAAATAAATTTTAGATGCATTAGTTCATTTTGCAGACTTAACTGCAAAATAGCTTGCAAAATACAACCAAAGATATGGTTTTTAAACCACCTATTTCTCTAAATACTTTCTGCTTATAAATTCTGAATTTAGGCTGAATGTAAATTTTAAAAATGTCAAAATATCAGAAAATAGAGGGTTGCTTGAAAACTGGTGAAACATTTTAATCTTTCTGTTCTTTCTTTGTACAAATCTGATTTCCAGAAATATTTACATAAAATCACTGGTTGGGCAATATTGTAAGTGCTAGCTTTTTTTTTTTAATTAGACCTAATGGATAGAGTGAGGAAAAAAGGCTTTTCAAACCTTCCTGAGGTCTAAAATAGAATCAGTAACCTTCAAAGAGAAATACGATTTTAAATCCATTAACCAGCATGATTCAGGATAAGCATTTATTGACTAGTCAGCAGTCCATATTCGGCTGCTTGAACATTTGTAAAAACACACTGAAAAGCTGCAAACTCAGCTAAAGCAAAAATCACATACACTTCCTATCTACAAACTAGCTTTGGTAGTACTTGGCAAATTCCATTTAAGTGTTTTCTCATAATATTAGGTTTAAACTCAGCCTTGTGCCTGGAGACTGCAGCTACAGCTCTACCTGCATCATTCTGTATTCATGGGAAAGGTTAGAGTGAGACAGATGGAGATTTCTGTTGAATATAGGGCCCAAATCTTAGAGAGCCATGGCAAGTTTGATTAATCACTCTGCATCCTACTTCATAACTATTACTTATGGTTTAAGAATAATTGCTTTTCTTTGTCCCTGCTGCCGACCAGAATATAAAGATATGTGGTGATGCATGCTGTGCATACAAGGGCACTTTCTGTTTTAACCTGTTACCTGTGTCCGCAGGTTCTCTTTAATATATGACTATGTGAAGGACAAGCAGATGCCAGACAGTGCAGCTTTCCTGCAGTGATAGTATGAGCTGACAGGGTTAATAATATTGTTGTCTTTTGTTATCTACTTGTGTTCAGGTTTGTTATTATAGTGATGGGTAAATTTAATAATGGGTTTACTTGTAGCAAATTTATGAAAGTAGATTTTTCATTCTTCATATGAAACAGGTAAAAAAGAAACCTAATCCAGTTAAAATCTGGAGTCCAGCTATGCAGGTCAGTCATTTGCAACTAGTGATTCAATACAAGTTCACAGCTCCAGTATGAATGGTGATAATCCTTGTGTCCAGTTGGGTAGATACACTAATCTGACTAGATCAGTCTGTCATAATGAATGACATGAGCAGATTCTTAGGGCAACAGCCTTGCTTGCTTTTTCTCTGTCAGAGCCTTGAAAAGTTAACTTTCTTGTTGAGATATGTGGGAGCAGCAGATACTGTTTGACCAGCAAGGGGAAACATACCCCAGTCACAGTTCTGCATTCAGAACCAGCAGGCTGGTACAGGATTTCCAGGGACTGATTTTCCAAGGCTCACATTTTGACTGTTCCTCCTTCTCCTTTTCACACTGACCTCTTATCTTTAGGATGGTTGTGTTCTGCTTTGCCTCTTCTGAGAAGCTGTGATACTGCTTTAAGTTCAACCATGACAAAAACAGCTGACTGACCAATGAATAGCTGTTAATGTAGCTGAGTTACACAGTTGAGTACATGGCAGAGTTGGGCTTCATCCATATGACACCATTTAGACAGACGTGACTTCTACGTATTGTAACCTGTTAGGTTGCTAATAGCAGCATTGTAATAGTTGAAAAATTACTAAGTGGGTTTTATTCATCTTACATATGTTTTAGACTAGCATAGTAAGCAATAGCTTGCACTGCTGCAGGTAGAGGGGTAGCCTGGATAAATGTTCTTTTAAGTCTTTGAAAACTTGACACATCTTTATAATCAACAGAGAAATGTGTTAACTGAATTGAAAGCAGAATGTGGCTTACTGGACTAAATAACGCAGTGATTAATGGGTGAAAGAAATATATTAGCCTTTTTGATATTAGCATAAAGGGTATACTTATTTTATTTACAAAGCACAGCAATGCTGGAAATTCTGTAGAATGTTTTAAATAGCATGTTTAAAGTAAATTGCAGAGTACAGAAATGTGAGTAAGGATTAGCAGAGTTCAAAGCACGGTTCAAAGTTCAGATGACAGGCAGGTATCTGACATCCCAAGGTAGAGGTTTGTGGTTGATTCATTTCTATTCTAGTCTATGCCTGTGAAATTCTTTCTGGTGGTGGAGTATAAGGCATGAAAAAAAATAAATTCCAAAGTAGTCCAGTATTTTGTGTGATCTTCCTAACTAAGTTTTCTGGCTTTGTTTTGGCTTTTATTTTTAAACTGTGTAAGGTAGTAGTTGGTTAAATAAAAAATGGATACAAACAAAAATAGTAAAAGTTAAATTCAGAACAATCCAGGAATGTTTTCTAAAGTTATCTGTAAATTTTTGGAGAGGCTAGTTCAGTTATTGAAGAAATTTCTGACTAGGGCCTCCTACTAGTTCAGTATCAGGTGGGTTATGTTTAAAAATTCAATATTTGGTATCTATTTGAAGCTCTTCAATTGAAGAACAATAGCAATTAAATACACATTACTCTAGGATAGAACCAGGAACCCAAATATAAAAGATAACTTCCTGTTGCATACGCGACTTTTTGGAATAAAGACTGTAAGTCACAAAACAGAAAAAAGCAGGTTGCTTTTAGGTCTGATCATGACTTTTTAAAATGTGTATCTGTTTTCATTCAACACTTGTTTTATTCAACACTTATTTCTAACTATTTTCTAGTAAGCAGGTGTCTACTCTTAGAATCTCAGTAAGAAAAGCAGTATCACTCAAAACTGGTAAACTAATTTATTGAGTAAATAATAGAAACTATAGCAAAGGTGATAGCAATCTCATATTCTGTATGATGCTGGGAATATCTTCTGCAACATCGAACAGACTGCTCCATGTGGATCACGGCACACTATGCAGTGTTCCCATCCCCAGCTCAGAGTCCTCCTGCACTCTTATAGGGTCTTGCTACACGAGTTACTGATAGCTGTCAAATCTGGAATGTGTGCCATTGAACAATAAGCTCCCACACCCTATTCTCAATAAAGATATGGTTCCCAAACAAGTGCATGCAATATTTCAAGTGGGCAAGACAATGCACTATTACATATAATTATGACTGAATGTGTATTGAAAACATGCATTTAATTATGTACAGATTATTTTTACATGGATTAATTATTGCATAGAGCAGTTGCACAGTGTCCATAGTCCAGAGGTATGCACTTAGGTAATCATGAACACTCTGCCATAGCTGCTTGACAAGTGCTCTTAGACTATTCAATGTGAAATCTATATGTGTGAGAAAGAATCAAGCATGTGGATCACAAACTCTTCATTCTGGAGTCTTCTGGCTGCACCACTACACTAGTGACTTGGGAATTTGTGATTATTTGGGGTTGGGTAAAGAAAGGAATTGCAAAATTAAAGGATACAAAGAAAACGATAGTGCAGAAGTGCTGTTCCTGATACGAAATAAGTAATTTTATGATATGTCTGTTCTCCTGCAAAACAAAGGTGGCTGTACTGATGGATATGCAATAATGTAAGATTTCATAGGAAAAATTCAACGTCTTAAATTTACACTGTTTAAGCAAATGAACTACAGGCTTTGCATGACTCAAGACAATAATGGAAGATAAAAATTACTAAATTTGAGTATTCTGCAAGATGGTGTTATTTAACATGCATTAGGCATTATCCATTGCATTAGAAAGTACTGCTGTGTTATGTGGAATCAAAAACATTACTTCAGCATTGTAATACATTTATTATATTATTATGGCCAAACTGATATTTTTTCTTTTGTTTAAGCTATTATTTAAATGTAGATAATACTCTTCCTTCTGAGAAAAAATTTCATACAACAGCATAAAAATGAAGAAAACAGCACAAGCAGTATGCGAAGCTAAAGTCACCAAAACTCTGCAAAGCCTGTGATCATTAACTTTTAAGCATTCTTATCTTGTGATTATTTTTTGACATAATCCGTATGTGGGGCTGTTGAATTTGTTTTCAGATTATTAGTTAAAATCAAGTGTTTTCAAGATATGTTCTTCATGCTGTGTGTAGAATCAGGTTATTTGTTTGTTGATTGTGGTGACACGAACAGCAGTTTGACTAAAACATTTCTATTGACTTTAGCCTGTTCATCTGTGAATTCATTTTATTAGTATACGTGCCGTATTTAATAATCCGGGAGCACTAGAGTAATTTTACAGTTGTCTGATTAATTCTTTGATGACAGGAGTCCATAATGGAGATCTAGTAGAGCACTGAGAAGCAGTTCTGTACGGAATATGAGCATCTTGCATTTGACTTGAGCAAAAATCACAAATGTGAATTATTCATCACTTCATAATATTTGACCATTAAGGAGCGTCACGTGATTTCAAGGGTGTGACATCTTCTCCCCCTAGACTGCATTTCTCGATGTTACCACATTTAAACAGAACATATTGTATGGAAAAATGTAAACTACAGACCTCTCCTCTACTCCAATACAGGCCACATTATGGGAACATAACTGTATGGGTGATTATATGATAGTATGTTAGCCATAGCCAGAGGCTTCTTTAGGAGAATCCTCATGTTTCCATGCACTGGCATGGTGCTACAGCTTGTCCTGGGCTTCCTGAACCTGCAAAGTGGCAAGCTAGCCTAGCACAAGACGAGATGATGCTGCGGTAGTATAAAGTCTGCTATGACACAAGGCTCAGCTAAAGAAAAGTTACAGAGCAGGTACAGCACTTGGTTTAGTTGTTCTTCCTGGTAAGGAAAGAAAAGTATGAAGTCTGGTATAATGTCAAGTGTGCGCACATGCGTGTGGGATTTTTGTTGCACAGATTATTTTAAACTACCAAATATCTGTCCTGGGTAAACAGTGGGGGGGAAACCCACCAGTAAAGATGCAATTTATGCCTGTGCAAAGAGACAGTGCAAGACATATGTATCAGCTATAGATGTAAGTGACACATATGCCTTTAAGTATTTCTGGTATATTGAAAGACATATAAAAGAACATAAACCCTAAACTGGAATTTGGCCAGGAACACAAGCCAGTGATACTTATGAAATGGGATGCATTTTTGCTTTCATTTGGTTTTAAGGCAGATGTAGTACTATCTGCAATATTTCTAAACTTCAGATTAAGCTCCTTTTCATCTGAAGTACAGTATTTCCAAAAGCAGCTACTAGATTTAATTATGTTCATTAAAGTAAGATTCATAACTATATTTCTAAGATTTATTATGAAAATTCTTCAACTTTTTTTACATGTTTGGTTTTATGATGCCATTAAACATTGGCTGTGAAGTTTATTGTCATCCCATGTAATGCTTTTGTCATTTTCAAACAAGCTTATAATTAATGGTAGAAGTATAGACATGTGAAGTATATAACCAAAAATGTAACATAGTTCCTATAAACCTGAAGGTGTTGAACATCTGCAAGCATGTCTGTGTTATTTCTTTAGTTAGATGTGTATTATATATATTCTTCAGGATATATTGAACACAACTAGTCTCTCATATAAAATGCAAAATAGCACAGTATTATACATATATCTCACAAAATATTTGTAAGAAAACCATCTTTTCAAAGAAGATTTTGTGACTGCTATTTTTTTTCAGTCATGGTATGGGTATCTGCATGTTTTTACTTATTAAGTGAAAGATATATTTTTTATATTAATTTAGCATGTAAATCGTTTATAACTGGAAGAACTTAAAAAGCCAGGTTTGGTGTTTCTATCTTATGTGAAGGTTGTCTATTGCTGAACAATTTTGTTGGGCTTAGGCTACAACTTCTTCTTTCTTTTGGAGCTTCTGCTTGACCACCTGTTTTTTGTATCTTTTTTCGCCCACTTTAAAGCTCTATCCTAATACCAAAAATAGCTAAAATTGGCCAAAAAAGTAAAAAGTTAAGGGGAAAATGGATGACAGACCTATGATCAGTATGAATACCCAAGCTTTAGTTCTGTTTACACCACTACATAGCAGAAACACTAGTGATAGCTCTCACATCTCTTGAGCTGCCACATCCAGTCCTCCTTTTCTTGCCTATCTGTGTGTACAGTTTCTGTGTGGCAATGGTTATCATAAGAGAATGCTTTTAGCTCCAGTGAAACCCATGCAGCTTAGTGTGAGGGCCTACCTGCCTACATACAGACCTGTCTTCTTGTAGACCTGTCTTTCCATTCCTCCGAGCATCCACTGACTTTAGTTTCATCTTTCTTTTTTTTTTTTTCTTATTGCATTCACAGATTGTCACCTCATTCAGTTATTGATCTCTCCTGTGCTACAAATTCACTCAACACTGCCATCCCTGCCTTAAAATGATTTCCACGGGGGAATCTTGAATCTATTGCTTTGAACTTAATTGACTTTAAAATTGATTTGAAAGAAGAAATAGAGTTCCATTTCTATTCTATCTGGTTTTGTTCTTCTGATCTAAAAGGAGAAAGATAATTTCTGTCATCAAAGGCAGTCATAATGCTGAATGCACCCAGACTGTGTTGTCTGGTGTGTAGGTTATATTTTACAACTTCTTCGTCATAATATTACCCTGTCCCTACATGGTCAAAGGCACAAGTTCTAGAGGAAGTTTGGTAATTTATTTGTTGAATTCTCTGCTATTGCTTCCTAATTCTGTTCAGAAGGTCACACTGTATGTCTGCCTACAGTATGCAGCATGAGTAATTTCCTTCTTGGACACAGTGGGGTTTCTAGGCACAGCTGCCTTCTTTTAGGCTTTCCTAGAGGGAAAAGCCTAGAGCACTGCAAAGGTTAACTAAGCTGGCCTTTGGGGAACAGCAGGAAGATTTCCAGTCTATGTTTGTCTGTTAACTTCCATCCAAAATAGTCCTGCTCATTGTTCTTCTTGGCTTCTCTTTCTCTAAATTTTGAAAGAACTGTTTGTGCATCAGACACATATTCTGTGCATATTAACATGACAGACAAGTATTTCAAGTGGCTGTTCAATCAGCTGAGGTGACGCTGGTTATACGCTCTGTGAATAACAGAAATTACAAATTTTAGAACCTCTCTGTAAACTGCTAGCCATTTAGTTTCATCTTTCTATCCAGCCTGGTTGTACAAAGCACCATCTGGTGATCTTCTCAGCAGTCCTTCAAGCTAAAGAATTTGCTTTTCATAAAAAGAACTCAAAACATCTAAGCTCTTTTGCAAATCCTGCCTTGTTTGTTTTGTTTTGCTTTTGCGGACAAGTCAACCTGGTAGAGTTTGAACTGTTCAGTCTGGAGAGGAGAAGGCTCTGGGGAAACTTGATAGCACCTTCCAGTACCTAAAGGGAGCCTGCAAGAGGGGTGGAGAGGGACTTTTTACAAGGGTGTGTAGTGATAGGAACAGGGAGAATTGCTTTAAAGTGAAAGAGGGTGGGTTTAGACTAGATATTAGGAAGAAATTCTTTACTGTGAGGTGCTGATACGCTGGAACAGGTTGCCCAGAGGAGCTGTGCATTCCTTGCCACTGCAAGTGAGTAAGGACAGGTTGGATGGGGTTTTGAGACACCTGCTGCTTTTCAACCCAAACCATTCCATGTTTCTATGAGACAGCACAATTCAGTTATGGCAAGGAAATATGGTGGCAATATTGTATGTAAGTAGTGACTGCTGTATTAGAAGGCTTATATACGTCCTTCTTTTTACTGCCTTTAGCATTTCTGTGACAAAGATACCTGAAAAAGCATGTTCTGGACTGGTTGTGGAAGTGACAGTAGTTGCAGCAGTGGAAATCTTGTACCAAGATTCACCACTGCACCTTTTGGTGGTCAGATTTATTGATCCGCTATGCTAAGGGGTAAGTCTGAGGTTTTCAATATTTTTGTCTTTGGTACGTGGAAATCTGTAGGACATGTTCAAAATTGTCTTTATAGTAAATTTGTAGAACTAGATTCCACAGTTGTCTTGGGAAATATTTAGAGGTCTGTAAGCTGAAAAAGGTTGAAATTCATTGCTTCAAAAATACAGCTTCATGATATGAAGCCTGCGATATTTGAATAGAGATCATTCTGACTGATTCCCAACTTCTCTGCTGACAGGAAATCATGGAATCATAATACCATTTAGGTTGAAAAAGACCCCTAGTGATCAAGTCCTACTATAAACCCAGCACTGTCAAATCCACCACTAATTCATTGTCTTAAAGTGCCACATGTCTCCTGGGATGGTGATTCAGAAATGTTTTTAGGACAATATAGGTAGAAAAACCCCAATGATAAGGCAATCTATAAATATAATAAAGTCAGAAAAACATTTTCTTGTGATACTAGCAGAAAAATGAAGGATGAGAATAGAAGTGATAGGCATACCAGGAGTATACATCAGGTTTACTTTACTGCAATAAGTATAAATTTATATCCAATGATGCTGCTGCTATTTGCTGCAGACATATACCACTGTTGGTTTAAGAGGTTTGTAGGTATCTCTCTTCTTTTCATAATCTACCCTGCCCTTCCTATTCAATTTCTTAATTATTTAGTATTCAGACTTCTTCAGACTTTTCCATTGTTCCTATGTATTCCTGCCTCCAAGATCTTTTCTTTGCTTCAGAAAACTCACTAGGCTCATTAGACATACATGTGTCATCCTCAGTAAATTCCTGGGAAGCCAAAATAAGGTAGATGAAAACTAGGTACTGAAGAGGATTTAAACATTCTGTTACAAAATTGAATAAGCCTCTGCTTGTTCATGGTACAAAAACATCCGTAGTTTTCTCAAATCTGCCCTTATTATGGCATCTAAAACTCTCTAGAAAGGAATACAGT
Organism: Grallaria varia; assembly: GCA_013396735.1. NCBI lineage: Eukaryota > Metazoa > Chordata > Aves > Passeriformes > Formicariidae > Grallaria > Grallaria varia. The sequence continues at coordinate 15,601 of VWZG01012801.1, read as the reverse complement.
AAACATCAACTCTTCTTTGCCAGGTCTTCTCCTGTCCTTCAACATTCCTCCCTACTCCCATTCCCCATCTTAATATGTGAAGAATAAGGCCAACTTCATGGGGCTCTCTTGAGGTGCAAGAGTTTCACTGGCAGACAGCTGCTGACTCCAGGGTTTAAAAATACTAAAACTGGGAGGAAAAATTGCAGAACAGAGCGTTTCCTGCCCTTCTTTGTCCTATTTCTCAGATTTGTTACAGAAGGATGGTTTCTATCCCAGCTAATACTGCCTCTGGGTTTTTTGTTTTGCAGTTGTAGCTCTGGAACTGCTGAGGAGCCAAAATCTTCCTAGCTGCTCCCAGTAATGCAATCTGTTGTTTATATCTAAAATTATTTTAATTGTCTAATTAGCATTTAATCACCTAAACTTTGGTTTTGTGTTCTGGGTTTTGATGAGTTGTGTATATTAAGTTCTGCTGTCACTTTCCTTCTGGTCTTTCTTTTCCCGGCGTGTTGGCTGAGAAAGTGTTTAAAATGTGCTGAAAAATTCTGTTTCCTTTTAAAACCATTTCAGTATATTCAGCTACTAACTGAAATTTAAAATTGCAGTAATAATATTCTTTTTGAACAATTCAAAGACAGATCTGTACCAGAGAAAGTCAGAGTATTAATGCATTAATGATGTGATATTAGTAGTTTGGTCTTAACAGTTTGGTTATTGTTGACGATAAAAGAAAGGGAAAGAAGTATCTTTTCAAAGCGAATTAACAAGAACTAACAAGCTTTGGCTGTAGGAGGTTGCCTGAGGAAGGGTAGCTTGCCATGCAGTATGTCTGTATTTTCCAGTTATATAACCCGGCCTAATAGCTCTGGTAACACATTCATTATGCATCCCATTGGGATAAAAATTATTCCCATGCTGTGTCTTGGTCGTGGACAGATAAATATCAGGGAAAGAAAGACCCAAGCAAATGTTTATAACCCTAATGTATTTGTTTGCGGTTTTTGGTTTTGGTTTGGTTTGTTTTTTTGTTTTTTTTTAATGCTATTGTTGCAGGTTATATATCAGAACATTAATCAAATTGGTGGGACACAGCAGTTTCCTCACCAATAAATTGTGCAGAGATGCCTGTATGGAGAGGTCAGGCTGTGGCTGGAGCCCATGCTGGTGCTGGGAATCACTGCCTGCCTCCTCAGGTAACATGCTTAAAGGCTCAGATCACCATGACTTCTCCAGGGCTCACAGAGCTCCCAGTAACACAGAAAAAAGGGATTGCAAAATGCATCTGCTACCTGAGCTGAGGGGTGGTGCTGTGCACGGTCTTGCACCAACTAACACTAGCACTGTCCGTAGATGGGGGCTCTTCCTCTGCTGTTTCAATTCAAAGCTAAGTAAGATAATCTGCCTTTGATTTAGGGTCATGTGCTTTTTGAGGCCAAGAGTGCACAGAGAAAGAAGCTCACAAAGTTAGTGTTACTCTTGCTAGGAGGCAATAACACCAGTCCACAGCAGAGCTCATAGTCTGTCCCTCTCTCCCTGTCTCCCTCCCTCTTTTGTCTGGTCCCTCACTGCAGAAGGAGAGTATTACCAGCCTCAAGATCAACATTCAATTTAGACGTTATCATATCTGTGCTGCCATGACCATTCTTTGCCATGAGAGGTATTTGCTATTATCAAAAAAATAACTGTAAGGGCCTAAGAGCATTGATTTTCATTTGAGTCTATTGAAATCTGCTGAAAATTGTCATGCAATGGTTCGGGCCATTGCTATTTCACTACCTGTAGTACCAATTGCAGTCTGTAATCATTATCTCAGCAGAGTAACTTGCTTGTTACTCAGTATAATTGGCTATTGTCCATAAACTTTACCATAAACTAGTACTCAAAAAGCATCTAGAAGAGATATTACTGACGGTTGCTGGGCAACTTACTATTAAATTTAAAGAACCAATGAAAGCAAGAAAGGAATAATAAAGCTTATTTGCTAATAATGATAATTAGAAGGGTGCTGATTATAGCTTATGACTAACAAACTTGATAAGATAGACTCTGTCTTCGTCATGCTGGAGTGAACCAATTGAAGTAGTAAGAGTAACTTTGAATCTGGGCCTGTTCATATATTGTCAGGGATTCCCTTTGCCCAATTTTGAAAGGCTGAAACAATAAAAAAAATTAAATTTGCCTTGGAGTCCAGAACATGTCAAATTCTACTGCTAATAATGACTTTAGAGGGATGGGATAATAGAAAATATGCATCCCAGTTTTCAAAACAATAGATGAAAATAAGAAGACCATAATGTATTGCAGCATCCGTCATGGACATCTGTATGCAAACCTAGAGCTGCTGTGTAGAATAATATATTGGTATCAAAATGGTACTTAGGTAGAAAAGGTATTATTGTGATTTTAGAGCTGATTGTAGACCAAGAAAGTTCCTTTAATAAAATAAAAAGTATTAAAATGAATCTTTCATTAGATATAGTCTTAACACAGAAACTTGATCTTAACATTTGAAGCCTTATTTTCTCTCATAGGTTTGGAGCTCAGTAGCAAGATACATTTTGTACAAATTTCATATTTCATTATGCATTATTAAAGATAACTAGATTCTTTTTTCTTTTAATACTGGCAAAGCTTTTCCTTGCAAGACCCTTCAAAATATCTGCATGTTTTTATTTTAAGCTGCTGCATGAGTGTTCAAGTTATTTGTGTCAGAGCAGAATTCAAGTACTATCCCTAGTCTTCCATCTCTAGGCAACCCCTTAATCTGTAGATCCACCATGCCACACCTTTCCCAGTACTAGCGTTGTTGTGACACCTATCACTTTTTTCCTGTGACTAATACTAGTTCTAAAAGTCTCCATATCAGACAGGCAGTTCAGGTTTGGTTTATGTCAAAAATTATGATACGGTTTATGTCTGGGTTTAGAATAGAAATTGAAATGTAGACTTTATAAAGATTTGAAATTCAGTCACTCTTTCGGGGCTGGGAGAGAGGAGAAATGAAAGAATAGAATGCCTGTAGATGCATTTCTGCTGAACAAGCATACCATGCTTGACCACTCCGTAGGCCATGGAGTTTTCTCAAGCTCTTGCAGTTCTATGTACTTCACATTTTCCTCTAAGTCTTTCAATCTCTTCTGAAAACACTTAATTTTTTTTTTTCTGTACACAGCTAGTCCTGTGGTTAGCTAATGGCAAGTGGCAGTTTTTTCTTGAATCCAAGTATGTTTTGTTCCTTTGAGTCCCTTGAGTATTTGCACTCTGTTACTACTATTTGATGTGTCTGCCTTGTTCTTGGGAAAAGTCAAGTTCATCAAATCCCTGTGAAGCAGTAAGAAGAAACTAGTTTTATTCCTTGTGTTGACTTTTTCTTCTCCTGCTACGTGCTTGTGAGATACCCTTAAATGCTAATAGATTTTAAGTGAATTCCTGATAGTCTATGGACCTAGATGCATTTGTAGACGTATTTGTACCACTTTACTCTTACTTTAGTAAAAAGAATCTTATAGAGAACAGAGTAAAAACACTAGATGTTAAAAAAATCAAACCAAAATGTCTAAACCTGATATAGTTTAAAACTATTTTTTAATAATAGTGATGATAATAGTGATGATTTAGATATCATATATCATATTCAAGTGATATAAATTTCCTTCCTCATTTGCCTTCCCCTGTTGTTATCGTGAAGTTAGAGGCAGGTCAAAGAAAGAACATCGTATTGTTCCAAAACACACGACAGGAACTTTATTGCAATGGGGTATCAGAGGCTGCGATTCTTATAGACCTGAGTCTGGACACATGTCCAAGGACCATTGGTTTCTCTATACATAAATAATTCCTAATTGGACACACAAACCGCGCATGTCAGAAAACATTACTCATCACTTTAGAAACCGGATTTCTGTTCCAGGTGTTACAGCTTTCCTTCCGTGCATATCACCCTGACGTGTGCAGAAGCTTCCTAGCATAGTCCAACTATTCCAAAGAGACTTCAGGCCAGCTGAAGTCTACCTCACACACCCCGTCAGCTTGAGGAACAGCTTATTAGAAGGGAAGCAACCTGTGTAAAACTCAGCAGTACAGTCAAATATCAATGCATGAGCTGGATAAAGAGAACAGTCCCGTGAGTATACTGAGAAGTAAATTGAAATAAGAACATTGTGCTATTTTAACCAAAATGGTTATTCTTGATGCCTGAGATCTGTGAAAATTGCAATGGGAGGTAATACTGCTCCAAATGATGTCATATTTCATTCAAAATGTGCTGTTAATTATTGGACCACCTGTTAGACTCTATTCACTCCTATTTCAAATGAACATGCTCAATTGACATGAATTCTTTCATGGCTGAAAACTACATCCTAATTGTATTGTTAGTGTGCTTTTCACACAAATATTTTGGCTGATTATTGAAGCAAAATACACAATTTTTATGAAATCATTACAGTCAGGATCAGAGGGGCCCTTTAGGTCATACAGTCTCTTACCCCATTATTCTTGTGTCTAACCTGTAACTTCTGGTTATGGGGGGCCCCAGCTGGTCTGGGGTCTCTCTGAAGTGATTAGATGGTGCTAGGAACTTCTGCACACAGCCAGGTGATATACACGGAAGGGAAAGGCTGTGACACCTAGAATAGAAATTCGGTCTCTGAAGTGCTGAGTCATGGTTTACCAACATGCACGGTCTGTGTGTCCAATTAAGAATTATTTATGTACAGAGAGGCCAATGGGCCATGGACATGTGTCGATACTGAGGTCTATATAAGCCGTAGTTTCTAATATAATAAAGGGCTTTCTGGTTCCTGTTCCTGAAGAAGATGTGGTGTTTCCTTGACCTACGCCGACCATTATGACGACATCTGGTTATATCTTCTAGAAAACGTTTCAAAAGGCTTAATGAAGTCATTCAGAGGGAAACATAAGAGATTGCTCAGAAATTAAAAAAAATAATTATTTAATTTAAAAGATTAGTCTTGTTTCTAGCGTGAATGAGCCTGGGTTCTCCCATTGGATTTTGCAGTTTATTTGCTTACAGGTTTGTAGGCTCTTTACTCTCCAACGTTCCTTTTCCACTTGTTTGCACATCCAGATTCAAACACCTTGTATTTCATATGCAGATTTCTAGATATGAATCATAATTTCAATTTTTATATCCATCCAGGCACAGGTCCTCTTTTAAATTTGCCCAAGTTGTTTTTGTATGTTTTAGTTGAGATCCTGAGACAGTAATGATCCAGCTTAGTGATTCTCAAAAGAGCTATGCAAGTCTTTGTGAACAATAACCAGGCAAAATAGTGTTTGTGGGTACATGTTCTCCTTTATCATTCCAGCTGCAGGGAATGATGAGGGAAGAAACAGGAAGAGCCAGCAGACCAATACCTGTCTCTGGGCCTGGTGTCACCAGCAAAATTTGGGTTTTTTTGGTCAAGGTCAGTCTATACAACACCAGGCCTGCTGGCAACAGATGGAGTACATGTGTGTCAAAAGGCAAAAAGGATCTTTTCTCAGGAGTTAGTAGGGCTCATTGAAAAAGCTTTAAACTGATTTTGAAGGAGGAAACCAGGATCTCTAGAAATAAGTCTGGGAGGGGCATGCCAGTGTTTGAGGTATAATGTTCTAACGAGATCTTCTGGTCTGTCACCTCTGTAGTAATAGGAGAAGGAGATCCATGTGGCAGCAAAGACTCAAGGGCTAGTAATGTATTAGAAACCACCGATGTGCCTCAGAATGGCAGGAGTACTTTACAGACGACCCAACAAGGATGAAAAGGCATATGAAATATTATATAAGCAGCTGAAAGAAATCTCATGGGGGACCTCAACTTCCAGGTGTCCACTAGAAATGCAGTGGAGACTACCCAGGGAAGTGATTGAGTCACCAGCCCTGGAGGTATTTAAAAGATGTGTAGTCGTGGTACATAAAGACAGTTTAGTGGTGAACTTGTCAGTGTTAGATTAATAGTTGTACTCAATGATCTTAGGGTTCTTTTCTAACCAAAGCATTCTATGTAGTTTCATGTGTTATGCATTGCAATAGTTTCTGAAAGAACCCCTCCTTGCTGAAAAAACACGTCTACAAATTTTTTAATTTTGTTCCAAATTCAGTTTGCATATATCAAAGATTTTAATTTTGGAAATGACACATAGATTTTGGAAGCTGTTTAATCTTAACTTATTGGAAAATAAAAATAATTCATTGCTGCTTTTAAGGTGTGAATGCATCAACTGAGCTCTTAAACATGTTTGTTGATATTGCAAAGCAAGATGTGAAACGCTGTGAGCAAATGAATTTCTTGTCTAAGTTTATCTTGAAATACGTTAATGTACTAAAAGGTATTATAGCATGATAAAATTTATCCTGGAAATTTTATTGTATTTCTGTGAATCAAAATATTTTTTGAGACTTATGACTAATTCTTCTAATGCCTCAGAAGTAGATGTAAGTCTTATGAAGCAGAATTTCTTAAGAAGCCTTCTGGAACAAGGCTTGATTACAATTGTAATTTTGAAAGTCTAATATAAGTTTTTTTTGAACACTTTAGATTATTGTTTAGTACTAGATCTATTTAGTCTGGCACTAAAATTAAAGGGTTTGTCCCATCTATGTGTTTTGTTGGTGGGAAAATCACTGATCTCTACATAAAAAGTCTTTTTTTTTCTTCCTTGATTCTATTTCTGAATGGATTTTCACAACACACTTTTTGTTTTTCACTACTTTTTTAAAGATTTTGCAAGGAAAAATGTTAATTTGTAGACCCAGAAAAACAAGACAAAGCAAAACAACTAAATGAGCAAAGTGGGATTTTCTGTTGTTATTGTCTTTTTAGCTTTGCCAGCCACCAACTCCAGGACCTCTGTTGTACAAATTCAGGTTTCAACAACACTGCACAGGCTCCAGCCTTTTGTTTAACAGTTACTGAAGATGATATCTGTGATTCTGTCTACCCAATGCTGACCTGAGTGAGCTTTCTGTAAGATTCCCAAGGTGAAAATGCTTAACTGCATGTTATTCACAAGAAATTTGTGTCATATTATAGAATATATACTTCAGATTTATCATCCGTGGAACTGGACAAGAGCCATCCCTGGGCATCTGTATGTACTTGTCACTGCTTATAGGTACTTACCTCTCAAGAGGCTATCAAGTCTTGTGTTGTGACTAAATAATCACAAGAGGGATCAGAAATTCTCAGTCCTTAGCACTTTATAGAGAGTATGCTTGAAGCCAAAATAAAATTTTTGGGAAAAATGCTGTCTGGATAAGGCTGAATGTATATGACCATCCAGCTATGTAGTCAGATGATTTAGAAGTATCACATTCTGATCAGCAAGTAGTTCAGTTCATGTCCTTCTTCTAAACACTCTCTCTCCTGAATATTTCTTGAGCAAGAGGCTTTGGTGGCTACAGTCTGACTGCCATTGCAAGGTTGCCTGTGGTTTCTGGCGTGTTGTCAAGTGGCTGAAGTAGCTGTGGAGTAGAGCGTCTCACAAGTGTGTGCATCCTCTCATGCAGGTGCAGTAAGTCCCACAATTTTAGCATGTACTCTCCTTACTGTCTGTGCTTGGTACGGTCAGTCTGGCGTCCAGGCAGGCAGGCAACCTTAACCCTTGAGCTCTTGTGAAACTGATCACATGAAGATGGTCATAGAATATCCTGAGTTGGAGGGGACTCTCAAGGACCATCGAAGTCCAACTCCTGGCCCTGCACAAGACTATCCCAAGAGTCACACCATGTGCCTGATAGTGTTGTCCAAATACTTCTTGATCTCAGAAAGGCTTGGTGCTGTGACCACTTCCCCTGGGGAGCCTCTTCCAGTGCCCATCCACCCTCTGGGTAAAGAACCTTTTCCTAATATCCAACTCAAACCTCCCCTGACTCAGCTTCATGCTGCCACTGGTCACCAGAGAGATGAGATAGGTTCCTGCCCCTCCACTTCAGCTCGTGAGGAATCTGTAGAATGCTATGAAGTCTCTCTTTAGTCTCCTCTTCTCCAGGCTGAACAGACCAAATGATCTCAGCTGCTCCTTATATGGCTTCCCCTCAAGGCTCTTTACCATCTTTGCATCTTTCCTTTGGTAGCTTTCTAACAGCTTTATATCCTTCTTATAAGATTTCACCATGCATCCCTTCCTGAAATTATCAAGTTATGTTTCTGGCCCTGCTGGAAAAATTGGGTATCACTAATCTAATATGACACTCCATATAAATAAGAAATAATTGGAATTTATTCTGTATTCAGTCCAGTATATTCTGCCTGAAAGAAAGTTAACTTGCGTTTATCCTTGTATTTCTCTGACACAGATTCCTCTGTAAAACGTGATTTTCTAGACATCTAGAGAGGTTTTTTCCTGCCATATAAAGTGAGATTCTTAAATAACAGTTTAGCCTACTTTTTCTCTTTCAAACAGTCTCTTTGCAGTGTGGAACCTATTAACAGTATCTGAGTGCTGTTTCTACACATGGTCTCACTCTTACCCACTATCTTGGTTGTATGTCCTCAGCCTTGTGTCCCACAGTACTGCACTTGACCCTGTATTCAGTGGCTTATCTGCTGCAGCCTCCGGGTTCTTCTCAGAATTACTGATTTCCAAGAAACAATCAGTTTTCCTGTTCATAAGTGTAGCCTGATTTCCTTGTTTGCAGATGGATGACTAATGGCTTATGTTGCATCAGTGATTAAATAGATAACTATGTCATAAGTCTTGCAAGAAGGCTGCTAAACTTCTTCCCCCCTATTTAGTTATCGTTACTTACTGCTGATTCAATTTTGAAAATCTGTCATTTTAATAATCTTATATATCACAGCAGTTCCTAAAGAGGGAGACAAAAAATGAGTTCCTCTTTTTGCTAGGTGGTGAATAAACACCAACAGGCAGTTTTGCCAAAGAGCTTATTGCAGAAATAAACAGGTAGAGGAAGGGATGGCGTATCATAGAAAATACTAGTGAGTATGAGTGAGGAGACTGCAATTGTTACAGGGTGCAGTTAAGAAAGATGAGTCTTCATGGACAAAAATTAAGGAAGTCCAGACAGAAGAGAGAAAGGTAATCTGACACGAAATTAAACTTCTAATTCTTTTTAATTTCATGGAATCTTACAATTTTAATTAAAATTATCCTCAATGAACTATTTTAAGATATTTATGAAGATTGAGTGGCCATTAATAATAAGTATATTAATCTGATCTGCTAAGGTGCACTTAACTTTCCGCACATGTAGACTGCATCACTTACATCAAACTAACAAAGCATCTCCTAAACAAAGTGTATCAGTCTCTGACACATTAAGTAGAGCCCCAAAATCCTCTACTGTTCTCATGTTCCTAAAAAATAAAAGACCTGTTGACATACATAGTTTATTTATTATCTTTACACTATCTTTTTGTTCTCCCTTTGTGTAAATTCAAAAGAACAGTGCTGAAGTTCATGGATTATTCAACATTCCTTATCACTTGGCAGAAATGAGAGAAGTGCTGATGATAGTACCTCCATTTTAGAGAGTATGCAGATCTGTATTTACATAATTCCTACACTGAACTGAGAAGGGACAAGTTCATTATAGTTAAATTGCTATAAAATATCTAAATACTTGTCATCTGTGATAATAGGTATGTTAAAAAGAAGTGTACTGAAACAAAAGATTATTGAAATCAATATGGCTTCTTGAACTGAACTGACAAACTGAAAGGGATTTGATGGTACCCAGTGCATTTACAGTGCCTGAGACTTAACTTGATATTTCTGCAGTTTACAAAGCCATTCTCAGCTGATGTTTACTATTCTGAAGACTAGAAAGATTGAAACAAAAATAATAGAATCTTACCACAATACTTAACTTTTAAGTCAACCTTATCTTGTAGGAGTATGTAAATATTTGGGAGGAGATCCTGTGTTATGGGGGAAAGGAACTTAGAGTAGTATCTAAATAAAAATATTTCTTGTCTTTGGAGGCACTAATGCAGTTATTTCTTTAATTTGAGTCTCTGTCTCAGGGTTGTAAGAGACTAGGTAAAATATTGAACTGTGTTATACAGTAATGAAATCACACACAACACTGCATAATTTCTTTGTAATACTGTTTTTTTCATAAGCTGAATGGTAGCATTAAGATATAGTTAGATGGAAAATCATTGTTTCTGAACAGTGAGTATTTCTAGTTTTTTTAAGTCTGAATTGTATTGACCTATTACAATCCTGGGAAATGGTTTAAGGAAATGTGCTATACAAGATCCACACAGTATATATACATTATAACTTAGTCTATTGCTTGTAATTCTTAAAACCATACAGACATTTAGGACAACATTGTCAGTATTTATATAGGGAGATATATATTTTTCTACTGCCAATGAAAAGAAGTAGTCTTTTTCCAGACTATGGATCTGTGGTAGTCTGAAAGTTGTTCAAGGTGGTTTGCAAAGCATGTGTGTGTTTAAAAACTGTGCTGAAGACTGTGGTTGACAAATACTGACAGTTGCATGTGCATAGGTACATCCTTAAGCACAAAAAAAGAATCAGGATTAGCTGGTAACATGACTGTAAACCTTTGATGTTTAACTTGAACAAAATGCATATACTGGAAACACTAGCAGTTAGTAATCTTCTTGACCAGGAGTATTAATATCACCTTAATTTTCTGTGTTGCCATTAAAACACATAAGTATTGCAATGATAATTGTAAATCATAGCAAATACATGTTGACAATTTTTCTTTCCTTTAATTTCTGTTAACTATTTACATGAGAAATTTCAAATAGTAATGGCATACTGCTGAGACAGAAGGATGTAAAACTGTTTCTCATGTCAGACAGGATAATGGCAAAGTATCTAAAGGTCAAGAAGGGTGCTGGGTATATTAATATAAAAAGGTATCTATAACCTAAGCTATTACCCAAGCATTGTCCAGGTGATGAGAGAATATTCCATGCTGAGCAAGGCACAATCTATAAGTCTTCAAAAGGCTGATATAATCATAAAAGTTTAGGTTTAGAAAGGACCCCAGTAGGTCATGTAGTTCTTAACTCTACTTTGGAAAAAAAAACAACTACCTGCTTGGAAACCCTCTGCAGAGATGCTGATCTTATCCATTCTTAAAATAGATAGATAGATAGAAAGAAGAACATAATATTCTATTATTGCTAGATACTGTGTGTAGAGAGTAGTAATTGAAATATCCTATTGTTGCTTAGCCTGCTGCTTCTCTCTGTATCTCACAGGAAAAAGACAAGAGGTGCCTACAAGGCCGCTATGTTACAGACAGTAATAACCTGCAAAGGAAATGCAAGGTAAGAATTAAATAGGTGTGTCCTTATCTACCCAAGTTTCTAATATTATGAGTAAGAAAAGGTTGAGGAGTAGGGCCAGGGACACTGAGTTGAATTATTATTTCATTTTACTCTGGTATTTGATTAATTCCTTAATCCTTTGCTCTGTTTCTTATATAAAGACCAATTTTCTTTCCTAGTCATATTCTCTTTTACAGTCTTTTCCTGGTAATCATTCCAATCCAGACTGAATTCTGAAGACTTTAATTTAAATATTACAGAGGATTTTTGTTCTTTATAAAGCCAATGAGATATGTAAGTTTGTGGAGTCTGTTTTCTTTGTAATCCATCATTTGGGCTGTTATCTAAATAATCATGCCATAGCAGAATTTGTTATTCATATTTCTATTTTAATAATCAATACCTCAAAAGAAAAAAAAAAAAAAACACCAACAACTTTTCTTTCAAACCGTCTAAAGTGAAAGCCAGTAAATCCCTAATATCCCAAACCGTATCATCTGTATGCTGCATCTTCAAATTGTGTGATACGTCAACACCTCTCATATTGCAAAACCAAGACCAATTTGGAAAGTCTCCTTCAAATCCACAAAATGTATAATATAGACTCTTTGCCTATTCAGGTGAAGAAAGATGTCAAGATTCTTAAAGGTGGTAAATACCTACTGATTTTCTTATGAATTAGTTCAACAAGATGAACAAACTTCACAGTACTACTGAGACTTAAAAAGGATTATAAGCTGCTAAATAATTCCTAAACTTCAAAGATACATTTAACATGTATATTTTTCACAAGCTCTGCTTGTTTTCATAGTATATTATTCCCCTTTCCAGAAGAAACGATTGCTTAACAGGAATTGATTACCTGTAATTTCTACTAAATTTCTTTTGTTTCATAGAGTTCTGTCTGCAAAAGGTTTTTTGAGAATAAAGAATTTTTGTTTAGTCTTCTTACTTTTAGGCTGTGAAATCTAATGTATATAAACAGGACCTTGCCCTTGACTGAACAGTGAGTGCTGTGCTCAGTGATAGCCAAAATATGGGTGTGTTATCGACACCAATGCAGAGCACAGCGAGGGCTCCTATGGGGAAACAAATTCTGGCTCAGCCAGACCCACCACAATAATGTTTCTCCCAAATAAACTGTTTCTTCCCCTGGTGGCTCATTCAAAAGTAATTTATGTGCTGTAATGTCATTATGTTTCAAATAATTATCCAAAGAGATTGATAATAGTCCACAAAATTTTCTTTTTAAACAGTTCCTCCTTTATTGCTTTCCCTTACTTATAGGCAAACAAAAAATTTTAGTTATTACATTAACAAAAATAAGTAAAAGGACAAACCTGTATTTACTGACACTTATAACCATATTAATTTCGTTTCATATTAAAAAAAACCAAAACAACAAAGAAACATGTTTCCTTTAGGAGCAGACTAATGGAACAGAAACGGGTCAATTCACTGTGGCAGAGCATGAGCAAGGGCTTCTAAACATGCATGTTAGAAGGGAATAGATAAGTGCTTTTTCTATTATGAGAAGTACAAGTTTATGCTCTGTTAATTTCCCAAACAACTGAAACTCGTCACACTTTAAATTTACAGTATAAGCCCAAAGCTATACTTCTGTTACACTTCCTTAGACAGGGTATAGTAGTCATATTTAATTATCACCTTGATTTTCAAGTTGAATATTCACATTATTCCACCATTTACTAGATTTCCTTTTGAATTACAGCAGTATGAATGTCAATAGATTCAGGAGTTGTTTTTTAACAGGGTTTTTAGAATACTTGATCCTTCTCATCTTCTCTTCAGGATGGGAACAGATGGCTTTAGAAATTCCCCTGGACAGGAGTCAACACATTGTTAATAACATTGTGAATCTTACTAAGACTTACTTCTGTGCTTGAAGGCACTAAGCGCAATGTGCAACGGATGTGTTTGAAATTAAGCTTGTGAACAAGCCTTTGCAGCAGGACTATAAACAGTACAAACTCTGATACCAAGACAGGATGCTGAAAACAAAGAAGAATGAAGAGAGAGGTTAGTATTCTTGTTTTATTTCAAGAAAGACAAAAATCAGTGTTGTCTTCTCCAGATTAATAACCATACAAAGAACAATTCTACTACTGATCTCATTGCTTTGCTTTGCATGGTACACCTTCATCATTACCATGTTACACACTAAGAAATAATGGAAAGTGCTTATTCCTATCATATATACAATTTTTGGAACTAATTTTACACTAACAGTTTACCAAAAAAAAACCCAAAAAACCCTAATGCTGTTTATTTGGAATGGGCTGTTGAATGCTTGGGAGCCTTTTATAACCATAAAATTTACAATGATACTCACTAAGGAGGGTTTATAAAAGGTGATCATGTAAGATAATTTTTATACAGGGAAATACTGTAAGAAGTTTCTAAAAAAGAGCAACAGACTGCAATACGCAATTCTCTTAAGCAATAATAAATTGCCCATATAGAATTAATGATCTCCAGACATTTCTTTTAAACGACTTGAAAAGAACTAATTAATGTAGCACATTTCAAGCTAAGCAAATTGCAATGATAAATGGGATTACTGGAAGCTGTAAATGCAATTCGTAACTGAAGAAAAAGAGCAAAACATCACTCAGAACATTAAGGAATGCAATTACGCAAAACATTTGGAAGTACTTAATTACATCTGCAGAGGATAGTTAAGTGAGATCTGGTGCCTTGCATGAGTAGTAATATCAAAACTTCAGAAGACTGCTTAAGCATAAAGCAAGTAGACCATTCATTGTCAAGATAATGCTTGATTTGACATGCAAGAAAAATGTATCTTCATTGATAAATTATGCAAATTTCTGAAAAAAAATAAACAGGATCTTAGCAATGACAAATTTTGAATTACTGAAAGAAAAGACAGGTATGTAATAAGAGCACACTTTCTTGTTTATCCAAATGTCTTGTGGTATAATTAATGTATATAAAAATTAAAAATATGTGAGAAACTGGGGTGGACTATAATTCAGCTAGAGCTTAATTCTGCAAATTTCAAAACTATATGGTCCTAATTAAGCAAAACCCTGACAAACCTGTATGCGTTCATCAATTTCACATCCCTTGTTATAACATTCTTCATTGGACTTTGAACTTAAGACATTGATCTAATAGATGAAACTCTTAAGGACAGGTGTTAAATCATGCATTCTCTCTTTCACAGAAAAGTAATAGCTATCTTTGTGAAAGCACTGGAGAGTGATCAAGCCTCAGGGGTACCTGGCATGGAATGGCTTATATTCATATTGTTCAGGAGAAGCATCTTCTGGAGAAGAAAGGGAGTGTTGAGTGTGCATATCAACCAGGAGAGCTCTGGCGTTTTTCACATCTCTATTGCTTGCAGAGAGTGGGCCGTGGAGATATCCATAAGTTCAATGATGCCTGTTTCCTCCTGTAAGACCTCTCCACAGGAGCTCAGAAGTAAAGAGTATCTGAAGAACAAAGCAATCTTACTATGTAGCTAGATTCTCCTTTCCTGCCTTGAGCTTATTCCTAGTGAGTAGACTGGCTGTAACACCTTGTTCCCCGCTCCACTTTTCTCTTCTATTTGACCTGTTTTCTGCTAGCTGTTATGATTTCAGCAAGGAGACACTTCTAGCTGAGTGCTGATGCTTGAAATTGTCATGACTGAGGTATTACCAGGCAACTAAAAGTCTAGATTCACTGCCTAGTAACTGGATTGTCAAGTAAAAGGGCCAAAGGCACTGTGTTCTGTCCCTTCAACTTTCTGAAAATGTAAAACTTCATTTAAAAATAATGCCTATTTGAAACTTTGCTGATGCTTTTTGAATGTCATATAATTGTGTCTGTGTAGTCTATAGCTGTCTTCTGGTTACTAAGGATATGGTGGAATAGTATTGAATTATATATAAAAATCACAAATAAGATTTCCCCTCCCCTTCCTTACAAGGCAAAAAGTCATCTATAATTGCTTTTATTGCCTGACCAAGCAAGTTGGCCAGTTACTAGTGAGTGTTTTAATATTTGATGTTTCTATGCCCAGAACTTTTAGTACACAATTCTTTTAATATCTATTGGTGTATATCTCATATAATTGCTTTTATAAGTCTGTTCCATTGATCACATAGAAAACATTACCATTTTCAGTGTTGTTTTTAGGAAAAAGCACTGCTGAATAAGCAATGAAGTCTTTGTTTAATGTAATATATAAATGTGTTTCTATTTAATTTTATTTCTTCTTCATGGACATTGTTGTGACCTGTGCTTATTGTGAATATTTTACTCTCCTGTAAAGTCTAAAATTAAATAAGTAAAATTGTGGTGGGTCTG
>VWZG01012800.1:41362-54038 GCA_013396735.1 Grallaria varia | reverse complement strand
AGTGTAGGAAACTGTATCAGGGGAGTGGGGATGGGGATAGGATAGGAAACACTGTAATAGGGGAGTAGGGATGGGGATAGGATCGGAAACTGTGTATCAGGGGATAGGGACAGTGTAGGAAACTGTATCAGGGGCCTGGGGATGGGGATAGGATAAGAAACTGTATCAGGAGATGGGTATGGCGTAGGAAACTGTGTAGGGGGGCCTGGGGATGGGTAAGTACGAAAAACTGTATCAGGGGAGCGGGGATGGGGATAGTATAGGAAACTGTATAGCGGGGGAGTGGAGATGAGCACAGAAGACAGGAGCAGGGGCTCGGGATACAGGGAGTGGTATAGCAGGGGCCTGGGAATGGGTACAGTGTAGAAAGGAGCAGAATAGTTGGGGACAGGGGATGGGTACAGTGTAGATGAAATTTAGGAGAGGACTGCAGATGGGTACAGTATAGAGAGGAGCAGTAGAGTAGGGTACAGGGGATGGATATATAGGACAGTGCGGGACAGGGGCCAGGTGCAGGACTGGGGAGAGATGGATAGTGGGAACCTGGGAATGGATGCAGTGTAGAAAGCTGTATAGCAGGGACTGTAGATTGGTGCAGTATAGAGGGGAGCAGAATAGAGGGGACCATGGATGGGTACAGCATAGAGGGGCCCATAGATCGGTGCAGTATAGAGGGGACCATGGATGGGTACAGCATAGAGGGGCCCGTAGATTGGTGCAGTATAGAAGGGACCATGGGTGGGTACAGTATGGAGGGGGACCATAGACTGGTGCAGTATAGAGGGGACCATGGATGGGTACAGCATAGAAGGGCCCGTAGATCGGTGCAGTATAGAGGGGACCATGGATGGGTACAGCATAGAGGGGCCCGTAGATTGGTGCAGTATAGAAGGGACCATGGGTGGGTACAGTATGGAGGGGGACCATAGACTGGTGCAGTATAGAGGGGACCATGGATGGGTACAGCATAGAAGGGCCCGTAGATCGGTGCAGTATAGAGGGGACCATGGATGGGTACAGCATAGAGGGGCCCATAGATCGGTGCAGTATAGAGGGGACCATGGATGGGTACAGCATAGAGGGGCCCGTAGATTGGTGCAGTATAGAAGGGACCATGGGTGGGTACAGTATGGAGGGGGACCATAGACTGGTGCAGTATAGAGGGGACCATGGATGGGTACAGCATAGAAGGGCCCGTAGATCGGTGCAGTATAGAGGGGACCATGGATGGGTACAGCATAGAGGGGCCCGTAGATTGGTGCAGTATAGAGGGGACCATGGATAGGTACAGCATAGAGGGGACTGTAGATTGGTGCAGTATAGAGGGGACCATGGATGGGTACACTACAGCAGGGAGCAGTATAGAGGGGGCCAGGTCTGAGCCCCTGGTGACACACGTGGCACTCCAGGGGTGTTACAGAGGGGTCCCAGTGCTGTGTGTGGGTGCTGGTGCTCCCCACCACCACATGCAGGCTCTGCCCCACCCCGGGGGGCTGCAGGGTGGGAGGACAGCGGGAGGTGGCTGTGCCAAGGGGGTGACAGCGCTGTCCCCACAGGCCTGCGCAATGCCCCGCGCTGCTGGGATGTCATCCAGCCCCTGCTCTGTGCCGTCTACATGCCCAAGTGTGAGGATGGGCAGGTGGAGCTGCCCAGTCAGACCCTGTGCCAGGCCACACGGGCACCCTGCACCATCGTGGAGCGCGAGCGTGGCTGGCCCGACTTCCTCAAGTGCACGACTGACCGCTTCCCCGAGGGGTGCCCGGTACGGTGGGGACAGCACGGGGGGTGCCCTGCCAGGCTGTGTCCCCATGGGGCAGGGGACAGAGAAGTTACATTTTAGGAAGGAAAAGTCACTTTTCAGAGAAGAAAAGGGTTGGCGTTGTTCAGCCTGGAGAGGTGAAGGCTCCAAGGAGAGCTGGAGCCACACGCAGTGCTTACAGGATCTCCAGCAGAGCTGGAGAGGGACTGGGGACAAGGAATGGAGGGACAGGACACAGGGAATGGCTTCCCACTGCCAGAGGGCAGGGATAGATGGGATATTGGGAAGGAATTCCTGGCTGTGAAGTGGGCAGGCCCTGGCACAGGTTGGACAGAGAAGCTGTGGCTGCCTCTGGATCCCTGGAAGTGTCCAAGGCCAGGTTGGATGGGGTTGGAGCAACCTGGGCTATGGAAGGTGACCCTGCCCAGGGGCAGGGGGGTTCAAACTGGATGCCCTATAAGGTCCCTTCCCACCCAAACCATACCATGATACTGTGATAATTCTATGAAGTCCAGCTGTCCCCTGCCCTCCGTGGAGGACTGATGTCACCGTAGGGGTGTCTCCTCCTCTTCCTCATGGCCTTGTTTCTCTGTCAGAATGAGGTACAGAACATCAAGTTCAACAGCTCGGGGCAGTGCGAGGCACCGCTGGTGCGCACGGACAACCCCAAGAGCTGGTACGAGGACGTGGAGGGCTGTGGCATCCAGTGCCAGAACCCGCTGTTCACCGAGAAGGAGCACCGCGAGATGCACGTCTACATCGCCGCCTTCAGCTCTGTCACCATCTTCTGCACCTTCTTCACCCTGGTGAGACTCAGGGGGACCTGGGCAGGTGTCCCCAGAAGGGGATGGGCACTGAGCTGCTGCTTTTTACACCCCTCCAGGCCACATTTGTTGCTGACTGGAGGAACTCCAACCGCTATCCCGCTGTCATCCTCTTCTACGTCAATGCCTGCTTCTTCGTGGGCAGCATCGGGTGGTTGGCACAGTTCATGGATGGTGCCCGTGACGAGATCGTGTGCCGGGCCGATGGCACCATGCGGCTGGGGGAGCCCACGTATGTGTCCCCTTCGTCCCCCTCCCACCACAGCTGCATGCTGAAAGGTGTCCCCAGGACCAAGGAGGGCTCTTAGGGTTTGCTGGCCTCCTGGGAGCATGGAGGATGAGACCCCCTTCCTCCTCTCTGTCCCCTTGTGGAGGCTGGTGACGTTTCTGTCTTGCCTGCTCCTGCAGGTCCAACGAGACGCTCTCCTGCGTCATCATCTTTGTCATCGTTTACTACTCACTGATGTCGGGTGTCATCTGGTTCGTCATGCTGACCTATGCCTGGCACACCTCCTTTAAGGCCCTGGGCACCACCTACCAGCCTCTGCTGGGCAAGACCTCCTACTTCCACCTCATCACCTGGTCCATCCCCTTCGTCCTCACCGTGGCCATCCTGGCCGTGGCACAGGTAACGGGGTCACCGTCCCACAGCAGTTCCCTGTCAGGGTGACACCCACAAGGCCAGCTGACCCCCGTGTCCTCCTGTGTGCCAGGTGGACGGTGACTCTGTCAGTGGCATCTGCTTTGTGGGCTACAAGAACTACCGCTACCGAGCCGGCTTCGTCCTGGCGCCCATCGGGCTCGTCCTCATCGTGGGGGGCTATTTCCTCATCCGGGGTAGGTGTGGGCTCAGCCCTGTGGAGGGGTGAGGGCACCGCGGGTGTCCCCCCACCCTGAGCCCCTCATCCCTCCACCGCAGGGGTCATGACACTCTTCTCCATCAAGAGCAACCACCCCGGGCTGCTGAGCGAGAAGGCGGCCAGCAAGATCAACGAGACTATGCTGCGCCTGGGTAAGGGGGCTCCATCAGCACTGATCCCGTGGGAACTGGAGTGGGAACAGGGACATTCTGTCCCCTGAAATC
This sequence comes from Grallaria varia, assembly GCA_013396735.1. NCBI lineage: Eukaryota > Metazoa > Chordata > Aves > Passeriformes > Formicariidae > Grallaria > Grallaria varia. The sequence goes on along the minus strand of VWZG01012800.1, from coordinate 50,371 downwards.
AGACAGTACTTTCCTGGAGGTGGCGGCAGTGGGGGACAAAGATGTAGTGATGGTGGCACAGCCCCGGTGCAGTGTCTTTGTCCTGTTATCACTGGTGTTTGGCTAAACTAGGAATCTCCCACTTCTCTTCCAGGCATCTTTGGCTTCTTGGCCTTTGGCTTTGTCTTCATCACCTTTGGGTGCCACTTCTATGACTTCTTCAACCAGGCGGAGTGGGAACGCAGCTTCCGGGAATATGTCCTGTGAGTGGGACAGGGCTGGGAGGGCGAGTGGGACACCAGTGGCAACCCCATACCTCACTTTGCAGAGTGGACATCCCCACGTCCCCCACCAGCGCTGCCACCGCATCTCCACCCTGCGGAGCTGGGGGGATCATGGGCTGTCCCCCTCCTCGTGGTCACTGTCCTGTGCCCGTCCCCCCAGGTGTGAGGCCAACGTGACCATCGCCACACAGACCAACAAGCCCATCCCGGAATGTGAGATCAAGAACCGGCCGAGCCTGCTGGTGGAGAAGATCAACCTCTTTGCCATGTTCGGCACCGGCGTCTCCATGAGCACCTGGGTCTGGACCAAGGCCACGCTGCTCATCTGGAAGCGCACCTGGTGCAGGTGGGACGCTGAGGTTGTCACCCCATCTTCGTGGGGCCCTTCCTGCCCTATCCAGCATCCTGAGGTGTTGGAAGATGTCCCCAGAAGTTTGTCCCTCAGCACAACGAGTTGTGGGCTCAGGGGCATAGGAATGAGGTGGCCTCTTCCACCTGGCAGATGTCTCACATCCTGTTCATGGGACACCTCCATCCCCAGGGGACCCATCCAGTGCATCCCCCAGACTGGTATCCCCATCCAGAACAGGAGAGGGAGATGAGGAGGGTCCCTGTGCCCCCAGCTGTGGCCTGTGCCACCCTGTGTCCCTGCTCTGACCTGCTGTGTCCCCAGGCTGACGGGGCAGAGCGATGACCAGCCCAAGAGGATCAAGAAGAGCAAGATGATCGCCAAGGCCTTCTCCAAGCGCAAGGAGCTGCTGCGTGACCCGGGCCAGGAGCTGTCCTTCAGCATGCACACCGTCTCACATGACGGCCCCGTGGGTACGTGGCCGCTGGAGAGGACTGTCCCAGCAGCCCCCCGGGGTCCCCAGTGTCCCCCCCTGACCACACTGCCCTCTCATTGCAGCTGGTTTAGCATTCGACATCAACGAGCCGTCAGCTGATGTGTCCTCGGCCTGGGCCCAGCATGTCACCAAGATGGTGGCCAGGAGAGGGGCCATCCTGCCCCAGGACATCTCCGTGACACCTGTGGCAACACCCGGCAAGTTCTGCGTGGGGAGTTTCTGTGGGGACAGGCCAGGCTGAGGGGTTTTGGGAATGTGCTGAGAGGCAGGGCTGGGGGGCTGGTGCAGGGCGCAGGGCAGGACGTGGCTGCTCTCACGCTCCCCATCCCATGTCCTGCAGTGCCACCAGAGGAGAGGGCCAACCTCTGGATAGTGGAAGCTGACGTGTCCCCTGAGCTGCAGAAACGCAGCAGCCGCAAGAAGAAGCGGAGGAAGAAGAAGAAGGAGGTGGACCCGGGCCCCGAGCGCTGCCTGGGGGGCTCCACGGCCCCCCCGGCCCCCAGCACTGTCCCTCGCCTGCCCCGCCTGCCCCCCCAGCCCTGCCTGGTCGCCTTTGCCCCCGATGTCCTGCCAGGGCTCCCAGCCGGCCGGCCCGCAGCCGCCTTCGCCGGGGTGCCGTGGGACGGCCGCCGCAGAGCCAACGTCTTCCACCTCATCAGCAACCCCTTCTGCCCCGAGAGTGGCGCCCCGGAGGAGGAGGGCCCCGGGCCCAGCCCCGGGCGCTGGCAGCACAACGGGGGCATGCTGTGGCCCCCCAGCCCCGGCGGGCCCAGGACTCAGGGTCGCCGCGCCACGCTGGCCCCCATCCACTCCCGGACCAACCTGGTGGACGCGGAGCTGCTGGACGCCGACTCGGACTTCTGAATCCACCGTGATGTTGCGAGGGGATGGGGACGCCCGGGGTGGGACCTGAAGGCTCAGCCGGCACTGGCAGCCTGCGAGGGGACACTGGATCCCACCTCATCCCACTGGGATCCATCCTGAGCTTCCCACCAGAGCGGCCACAGCAGAATTCTCCCATCAGAGAACGGCGTTTCTGCCTCCATCACCCAGACTCGATGCACGTCACAGCCTGGCAAGGAAGGTTTGGGCGTGTCCTCCAGCATCACTAGGAGAAGAGAAAGGGGCTGTCAGTGGAATGACTGTCCCCCAGATCCTTCAGGGATTTAAGGACAAGGGGGACAGTCCTTTGCAGGGACAAGCGGCGGGCCAGCATGGATCAGGGTAGATTTTGGGGAGCTCTGTCCCACATGCCAGGCTGCCAACACCCCCTGCTCTGCCCCACCAATGGCTAGAGAGGTACGTAGAGCTCACAGACACTTGTGCCAATAGGGATTTTTGTTTGACATTTCTGATTCTTGAATCTTTGTCTCGGATGTCTCCGCTTGGGAGCTGCAGCCAGAGGCGGGATGAGCCCGGTCACGGAGCACCAGCAGCATCATCCCTGGGGTGCACCCCTTCTTCTGGACCACCCCTCTTCCTTCAGGGGTCCCAAAGTGCCTTCCAGCTTCCCAGAGGGCTGTGCCAGACCCAAACCACAGGGTTTGGTGGGACGGGAGATGGGAAGCGCCTCGGGGTGCACCAGCACTCCCCGAGCCACAATGCAAAAAAAAACCCACCCCAAAAACCTTAAAAACCTTGGGGTCACCAACCCCCTGAGCAAAGCTTTTTACTACATTTTTAAGGAAAAAAACCCCAAGTTACAGGGAACCCGGCTGAGCCCCGAGGCAGGAGGACCCCAGTCCCTGCTGGTGTTTGTATCTGCCCATTATCCCTGTTTTTATCCCAGCCCGGGAGGCTCCTGGATTTCTCCCTATCCCAGGGGCCTCCACGGGCTCATTTTTGCTGTGTAAAGGAAAACCCTCCTGTATCAGTATTAAATTTACCAAGTTTTCTTTCCTGGTGGCTGCCTTGGGCTCTTTGAGGAGGGATCAATGCGGGAAAACATCGCAAGGAGGACTCGTCCTGTGTCCTAAAAACCTCCAACTACTTCAAAAATGGCTAAAAAACTGCTTTAAGCTGCTTCAAAATGCCTTAAAAATGGCTTTAAAGTGCTTTGAATGCCCTATTTTACCTGCAGAAGGCAGCAATGAGGGGCTGGAAATGCCTGTGGGCGCCATGATGAGATTTTGGGGACATTGGCCAGGCTCTGGCAGCAAACTGGGAGCACTGGGAGGGCCCTTTGCCAGCAGGTGGCACTACGGGCTTAAATATCCCCCAAGACCAGTTTGGGGGGCTGCTGGGGGCCCCCAGAGGCATCCAGTGTTTCCCGCAGTGCTGAGTGGATGCTGCTTTTTAGGGATAAATCCCCTTTTGGAAAATATCCTTTTTTATTTCACTTGGGAATGATGCAGCTGGGTGCTGGGTTATCCCAGACCCTGAAATCTGGGTGGAATTGATCTATGACAAGTGCATTTTTTCCAATGGTTTTTGGCAAGCAGGATTGGCTAACCCCACTCCAGAGTAAAGGCTGGGTTGGCCAGGGTGAAACAAAATGTTTATCTTTCATTTTTGGAGGCTTTTTTAATCTTTGTGTACATCTATATTTTACTTTTTTGTGTTTTCATTTTCTCTTTACATATATCTTATTTTTGTGAGTTTCTTTTTAAAAGAAAAATTAGTTGTAACAAAACTATTCCTCAGTGATTTGCCATTTTGAACCCAAAAGCTAAAATATTTCATTTTGGAAAAAACAGGAGATGTCCTGAGACTGTCACGATCCCCTGTCTTCCTCCCCTCCCTAAAAAAGCCACCTCAATCTGGCACATGGGGACAAAGCAGTGAGTTTTTAAGGAAGAAAAGGGCAACTATCCTGGGAAACACCCCATATTCCTCACAAGAGGCTTGGAAGATGGAAGCAGCAGGGAAAAATGAGGAGCGACCACCAAAAAGCACTATTGAAATAATGATGGTTAAAGGGGATGGAACACCCAGCACGGGATAAGTTCAGCCCAGTTCCTAATTCCTGCTGTTCCATGGGAGTTGCTCAGGGCCAGGTTCTGCCCGGGAATAAGGATAATTGGGAATAAAATGAGGAGTAAGGTGGCAGGGAGGTGTCTTTGCCTTCCCTTTCCCCCCCCGTTCTTCTGGCCAGGGGACAGGTATGGGCAGCACAGCCACTGCCTGGGCGTGCTGATTGGAATGCCAGCCAGGGAATCCTCTCCTGGAGCAGGGACAGCCTTTCTGTTTGTCCACAGCAGGATGTGGAACCAGGGAAGGGACTGGAGCTCCCTGGGGTGGCGGATCCAGGACAAGGTGGGATCCTGTTTCCCTGAACTTCTCTGCAAGAGCATCATCTCCCTCCAAATCCTGGCAAGTTTCAAGGAGTTGAGGGACAAATCTCCTCCCTTGGGTGACTCCCGGGGGTCTCCCACTGGCTGCCAAAATCCAATTAATTTCCCTGGCTCTACCTTGAGTATCCTTGGGGAAAAGCTCAAAGTCTTCCACCACAGGAGATCAAACCACAGAGGTTCTCATGAGGCTCCAGCACCCCCAGAGCCTTCACTGGGGCAAAGCAGGGAGGTTTCAAGAAATCTGGATGATATTCCCTAGGAATACACTCCCCAGGGACAAGGGTTGGCGTTATCCATCCCTCTGGCTGCCTTTGCCATAATTTAATGAATGAGAACTACAGTAGCACAGGCTGGTCACAGGGATGCTGCCAGGAGGAACTGATGGCTGCAGTGAAATGGGATTGCTGGAATCACATGGACAAGTGCTGAATCATCCAAAAAATCACCCAAAACTCCTATCGCTGGAACAGAGGGACAATCAGAAGAGATGATGTTAAAGGGTGGTAGCAATTTCCAGTCTGGAATTTTATATCCTGGCAGGATGATGACCGGCTGTTGGCACCCAGGAGAGTGCTGGAGTCTTAAAGAATCTAAAAACTTCCATATAAATCTCTTCTTTTCCCTCTTTCCTGCGTGCCTGGAAGGCTCAGCTGTTGCAGTGGTGCTGGAAAAAGCTCCCCTGCAGCTGGATCCCTGAAGGGCTGGAGAGGAGCCGGGGCCATCCCGGCCAACGGTGGCTTGGTGGCTTCCAGCTGGGATGAGGGAGGTGGGAAGGATCCCCATAGAGCTGTCCTGCCCTCTGTCACACGTCTGGCTGCTGATTCCATAACCCAGCACTGCCTTTAGAGCTGAACATTGCAGGAATGGGCAAATCCAGACTGTGAAAGTAACTGGTCCCAGTAATCAGTCCTGCCTCTGATTGCTCTGATGCCAGCTATTCCCCATGACATGGAGGGGTTGGATGGAGGATTCCAGGGAATGTGGCCAATCAGGAGGCAAGTGGCTCAGCCACACTCACTTGTGTGGCTGTGGTGGGGGAGAAAAACATGGATTTCTTTCTTTGTTTAAGATCCAAGTGTGGGTGTCCACACAGAGCACCCCTGTGTCCACCTGGGATTTCCAGGATCCTTCCACCTCTGGTTATCACGGGCCAGAGAATCAAGGAACCATTTCGGTTGGAAAAGCCCTACAAGGTCATCAAACCCACCCTGTGCCCGATGCCCACCTTGTACCCCAGCCCAGAGCACTCAGTGCCACGGCCAGTCCTGCCTTGGGCACCTCCAGGGCTGGGCACTGCAAACCTCCCTGGCCAGCCCCTTCCAATGCTCGACCACCCTTTCCAGGAGGGAATTCCTCCTCATGTCCAACCTGCCCCTGCCCTGGCACAGCCTGAGGCTGTTCCCTCTTATGCCTTCTGTTTTCTTGAAAGCAAAGAGGGGACACATCTGACATTGTTGTCTGACCTCGCTCTTCCCTCACTTTAGGGCTGAGATTGGCTCCAATTTGGGGGATAAGGTGCCCGTGTCCCACCTCTGCTCCACCTCCAGGTCCAGCTTGGTGCCACCACGCACAGATGGTGTGTCCATCCCCACCTGGCTGGAAGGAGGTATTTCCACACCAGCCAGTCAGAAGCAGGTGGGACAGGCTGAGACTGCAGCTGTTTCCCTCTTCTGCCTCAGTTTTGTTTGTGGTCATGACTGGAAGGAGAAACCAGGCTGTGTCCTGCAGATCTACATCCAGCCACGGCCCTCGAGGGAATGAGTTTTGCTTTGCCAGGGCTGCCTTGTCCCAAAATGCCCAACTTGCAGGCAAAGCCATCCCGGCCTCACTTCCCTCCCTCGCAGGCACTGCTGGCACCGCTCACAGAGCCTGGATTGTTCCAGCTGCTCCGTCCTCCCTCACCAAACAGCCTCGCCCTTCCTTCCCCGATACCAGTTGTTTACCCAGATAAATCCTCGAGCACCTTGCTCCAGTTGTGTGGATCTCTGGAAGCTGTTTGGGAGGGGTTTGTGCCAGAATGGGATGGAGACCTGTCCACCTAGCACTGGGGGTTTTGCGTGTGCTGAGGTCAGGATAGGACCTTTTTCCCAGGAAAACTCCATCCCTGTCAGTCACCCCATTTGAGGACTGCACCCCTTAAAAGGGGAGGAGGGTGAAGATCCTACACCGACCCAGGTGGGTGATGCTTGGGCAGGAGCAACAAGGACCAGACTCAAGGTGGGGATTTTGCCTCTCTTAAGGGTGTGCCAAACAACCTGGCATCTTTTTGTCGGACTGTGGGATCTGTGGGGCCAGGAGATGATGAATTCTGTAGCATTTCAGCCAGCTCTGGGGCAGCACAAGCCCCTCTGCACACAGTCTGCTCTGGTCTTCCAGCGTCTGTGGAAGGGGAGGGATATTCTTCTGCCACAGCTTCAAATCCCTCCCACAGCGGCTTTCAAAGAGTTTATTTTCAAAGGCCCCTTCTGAGACTAGAATTGGCCCTGAGACCAAGTTTTTTGATCCTTGGGAGATGGAGAAATGTGCTGCAGAATCAGATCCTGATTTCGCTTCAGTAGGAAACAGCGTTAGTTCAGTAAAGTCAGGAATTCCCATCACTTTCCACACACAAAGTAATGTGCTGCGTCTCCTTTAACTTCAGTCCCCTCTCACATTCCTCCCGTCATCCTCTCCGATGCCTCAGAGCCCATGAAATGCTTTACAGCCCTTTCTTTCCTGAAATCCTCCTTCAGCTTCCAGATTTTGCTGCTCTGCTCCTTCCATTGCTCCACTCTCTCCTGATTTTTGGGAAGGTTTCTGTGAGGTCTCTTCCCTCTCCCTGCCTCTTCTTCTTCCCCCTCTCTTCCCTCTCCGTTTGCTCTTCTCCAGCTCATCCCAAACTCTGAGCTCACCCGGGGCTTGTGAGTGCCTTAACTTGGGAATTGGATACTCTGGATCATCACATTCTTCCCAGTCTGTCCTACATGTCTCTAAATCCTGTTGGATCCCGAAGTTCCCCTAGAGCTTGCAGTGTTTCATGCCTTTCTGTTTCCCAGCCTCTTCCACATCCCTCCTCCTTGGCCGATCACATCCCTGTCCTTGTGCCTCCAACTGGCCCAGCATGTTGGCTGTGACCTCCCTCTGCAGCCACACAGCCCCAAAAACACAGGCTTCAGTCCTTGGCTTGTGCCCAGAGGCACTGCAATAACCCTAAAAATGAGAATAATGAGAATGATGAGAATGATAATAAACAGCTTCTGTGCCCCCCCAGAGAGCAATTCCTTCCCAATATCCCCCCTAGCCCTGCCCTCTGGCAGTGGGAAGCCATTCCCTGTCTCCTGTCCCTCCCTCCCTTGTCCCCAGTCCCTCTCCAGCTCTCCTGGAGCCCCTCTAGGCCCTGCAAGGGGCTCTCAGCTCTCCCTGGAGCCTTCCCTTCTCCAGGTGAGCCCCCCCAGCTCTCCCAGCCTGGCTCCAGAGCAGAGGGGCTCCAGCCCTGGAGCATCTCCGGGACCTCCTCTGGCCTCTCTCCAGCAGCTCCAGGTGCTCCTGCTGTTGTTCCCAGGGCTGGGGCAGCTCTGCAGGGGGGTCTCACCTGAGTGGGCAGAGGGGCACAATCCCCCCATCCCTGCCCTGCTGCCCACGCTGGGGGACCAGCCCAGGGCACGGGGGGTTCTGGGCTGGGTCATGTCCAGCCTCTCCCCCTCCAACACCCCAAATCCTTCTCCCGGGGCTGCTCTCAAAAACCAGCAATAATAAAAGGACTCCTCAAGAGGCACATTGAAGAACTGGATTTAGGGAAGGCAGCTGGTCACTGCCTTGTGGCTGTGGCAGGGCCCTGTGGTTGGCAGAGCTGGCAGGACAGCGAGTTCCCGGCTCTGGGATGCCGCAGTCCCTGTGCCAGGAGGATGTGGCTCCTCATTTCCAAGGGTTTTCCTGCCACAGCCTGGCAGGAACTGCCTGGCTGGGCCCTGACACTGGTGGGGGGACACAGAATGTGATGTCTGATGGTGTGCAGGGCACGGCAGGGAGCTGGGAAGGGGCTGGCGCAGCAGGAGAGGCTGAGGGAGCTGGGGGGGCTCAGCCTGGAGAAAAGGAGGCTCAGGGGGCACCTTCTGGCTCTGCAAGGCCCTGCCAGGAGTGGGGGGCCAGGGAGGGGTCGGGCTGTGCTCCAGGAACAGGGACAGGAGGAGAGGGAACGGCCTGAGGCTGGGCCAGGGCAGGGGCAGGTGGGACAGGAGGAGGAATTTGCTGCTGGAAAGAGTGGTGAGGCCTTGGCAGGGGCTGCCCAGGGAGGTTTGGAGTGCCCAGCCCTGGAGGTGCCCAAGGCAGGACTGGCCATGGCACTGAGTGCTCCAGGTGGGCATCGGGCACAGGGTGGGCTCCGTGGGCCGAGAGGGCTTTTCCGACCTCAGCGATCCCGGTGGCCGAAACACCGACGATCCCTCACACGCCCGAACTCCGCTGGCCCCTCAGAGACGCTCGGACTACATTTCCCATGAGGTCCCGCGCGGCCCCGGGAGGGCGCGGCCCGGCGCGCCGCCGCGGGGGCTGCTGGGAGTTGTAGTCGGGGTGGCGGGACTGCGTTTCCCGGCGGGCCGTGAGGGCGGGGCGGGCCCGACCGGGCGGGGC
>VWZG01012800.1:0-40053 GCA_013396735.1 Grallaria varia | reverse complement strand
CACCCCACTCCTGCAGCCCCGGGTGACACTGGGTGCGTGTCCACCCCACTCCTGCAGCCCCGGGTGACACTGGGTGCGTGTCCACCCCACTCTTGCACACTCAGGTGACACTGGGTGCATTTTCACCCCACTCCCACGCATTTGGGTGACACTGGGTGCATTTACACCCCACTCCTGCACCCCCGGGTGACACTGGGTGCATTTACACCCCACTCCTGCACCCCCGGGTGACACTGGGTGCATTTACACCCCACTCCTGCACCCCCAGGTGACACTGGGTGCATTTACACCCCACTCCTGCACCCCCAGGCATGGGGCTGTCTGTGGCAAATGCAGTTTGTGAGCTCCAGGGTGTGTGTGGGTTCACATCAGGTTCACGTCCCCGGGGTTATTTGTTCTCTTGGAAATACGGATAAGCCCCAGATAAAAAGGTTCTGGGAGCTGCTGGTGACATTGGCATGCGAGGCATGGCCAGGTGTGTCCAGGCTGGATGCTGGGTATCCCTGTGCCAAGGCTGTCTGTCTGGGAACACGATGGCACCTACCCCTAGGTGGGTCCTTGGGGTGCGCCTTTCCCAGGGATGTCCCTTCCCTTGTGGTGCCCCTGTTGTGGCACTTCCCTGCCCTGGAACGTGGTGTTCCTGGCGGATCCCTGTTGGGTGTGCCCCTGTGGAGCTGGCAGGTACACACAGTCCCTGGGGTCGGTGCAGGCAGTGTGGAGCCTCTGGGCAGGTACGTTGTCCGTGTGTAGGTGTGACCTGTTTGCGCAGATCCATCCGTGCGTGTCCAGGCTCCTCAGGTGGATGCACCTGTGGACATGGATACTCCCTGGATCAGGGAGTGCTGTAGATACAGCCAGACGTCCCACTGCAGATGGAGGTAGGGAAATGCATGTTTTCCACAGGCTCCCGAGTTTCTGGTGCCTGGCATCCTTCCCTTTGGAAATCTCAGGAGAAGTTCTCTCTTGTGGTGCAAGAACCTTTTGGGGGATGTAGGGAAAATGTCCCTGTCAAAAGAGGAACCTCCTGCCTCATGAAAATTTGGGGTGAAGACTTCATATCCATGCTGATGGACTTCCATCCTTTGTCATCGTTGCTCCAATACTTCCTCTCCCTATGGAAGACTCAGGGTGAGGAGTTCTGACTCCATAACCATCATCTCCTTCTGTGGGGCTTTCCTAAAACTGGAGTCTCTCCCAGAGACTCCTTGGGAAGGAGCACATCCCTCTAAGGCAAGGTCTGCCCATGAGGAGAGTCTGGATCAAGGGTTCCTTCATCCCCTTAGGAATCCTGCTGTGGGTTCAGTTCCTCAATAAAGGACATTTTTGCACTAAGATCGTGACTTCCACCCCCAGTGTCTGGAGCCCTCTCCATTTGATATCCTAATTCCGTCTCTATTTTTAGAGACCCTCAAGGCATCCATATTTCTCCTCAAATGTGCTTAATACTTCTAAACTCCTCTCTTATCCCTCTCTGTCCTTTTTTGGGTTAAACCTCAGACAGGATTTTCTCCTTGCACTCCTCTCCTGAATTCCATGGCACTGGATTCCATCACCGAGTCTGGGAGGGCAGGGGCATCTTGTTGGGTTCAAAACAGCTTCCAAGCTTCCAATCCCCCTCCGGATGCTCCGAATCACAGCAGCAGGTGCCTCCTAAGAGCAGAGCAAAGACTGCCAGGCTTCCAGGAGCAACCTGGATCTGGGAGGAGCAGCCAAACCCCCCAGCTGGCTCCTGTGCTGGGTGCTGGGTTTGTTTGGGAGCTGACAATCTGGCTGGTTGCTAAAGGAAGCGGGATGTGTTGTTGGAGGGGAGCTGGGAGTACAGACTGTTCCTTCTCTTTCGTCTCCTTGTGCTGCTGCTTCCCAGTGACTTCAGCATGTGTTCCACTGACTCCAGGGTGGTTCGTAGGAATTTCAGTTACTGGAGCCACAAATTCAGTGTCCTTTCCACTGTTTCTTAGGAAGTCATGGTATCAAAGTACAAGCCACCAGATTTGGTAGCTGTGAAATTGTTCCCAGGCCTGTGACTGTAAAACTGGGCACGTGGGGCTGAAGCATCTGCGGAAGGAAGGTTTGGGACAAAAATAAGCCTGAAAAAAGCAGATAAATTGTTCAGTCAGATACAATAGAACTTTGTTGAAATAAAGGTAAAGGTCTAGTTAAAATTGATTAAATTTGTAGGGAAACTGTAGCTCTTAACAGTGTTTGTCTGGAGGAAGAAAATCCCAGCAGGCTTTTCTTGCCTGGTTTATTATATCTTATATGGTTTATATATTGTATTTGTATTTTTTTGGGTTTTTGCCTTTCCGTGAAATTTTAACACATGCTTGAATTACTGTGCTACCAAATTTTGATTTCGTAGTTCTGAGAAAAAAACAGGGTCCCCAGGAAGCAGCAGTGCCTCTTTTCCTCTAATATCATTCTCATTTTAAATCTGCTTTTATGTCACTTTAGTACTTTACTTAGGTCTGTCTGGCTTCAGGTGCTGTAAATTATGTTTTACCTCGGTAGAGTGTAAAATAGGGAGTAGTAGATAGACTGCAGATAGAGAATATATATAGTAGATAATGTTTGTGTGTGTATATATATATATATACATATACACACTACAGATAGTGCTGGGCTTGTCTCTGCCACCTGCAGAGGTGATTCCCAGCAGATACCAGGGAAGGCCAGATGCTTTTCCCTTTGGATTCTTGCTGTAGTTCTGTGCTCTCCAGAAGTGGCTAGAATGGCATCAGAAATTGCTCATTTTTGGGATGACACTGGTCTTTGGCAGCCCACTCTGACTGTGGATGTGGCTGTGACCTCCATGTGTGTCTGTGCAGGAGGACTATGCCAAGTCCTGGCTGTCCACAGCAGCTTCTGTGCCTGAGGGCTGGGATAAGGCCTGGCTCGAGCAGCTCTCCAGATGCTCTCCTGACCCTCCTGCCAGGTTCTCCCATGGCTCCAAGATCAGGCAGCTCAAGGAGCTCCACCTGCACACAATTCCTCCATTTTTCCTTGAGTAAGTTTTCCGTTGACATGGTGCCATCTGACATGGGGTTGAGGAAGAGCCGGGAACAGAGCAGGGGAAGTGCCACAGTGTGCTGGGATTCAACCACGACACAGGAGCGGGTTGGTGGGCCTGGGAAGGATGGAGAAGGCCCTCGAGCAGCAGGTGGAGGCTGCCCTGGCTGGTCGTGACATGGATCTGCCCTGGGTGAGTCAGGAGGTGTGCGGTGCCCTCTGCGGCCCCGCTCCTATGGCGAGGGGAGGGGAACCCAACCGAGGGGCTGAGTAAGAGCCTCAGGTGTCCTGGGCTCAACTCAGCCTGGCTGTGAGTCTGTGCCCTGAGTCACATGCACTAGTTCCCCTTGGGGGTGAAATGGTGTTTTGATGATGAGATGATCGCTCATCAGCTTTGGGGCTGCTTGCGTTAATTCCTTGAGCCTTCCTACATCAAAGCAGCTGAGAGTCACAGAACTTGTGGAAATGTTGTTGCTAGTGGGGTGGGAGCTTTATTTAAGACTCTTAAATTGATTAACTGGGTGGTCTTGGCTTTATAATAACTGCGCACCTCTTTCTTGAGCTGAGAGAAGAGTCATGGAATCACAGAATGAGTTGAGTTGGAAAGGACCTTAAAGACCATCCAGTTCCAACCCCCAGCCATAAGAACAACTTCAGTTTAAACAGATGCTGTTCTTGGTTTAATGATTCGTGATTAAAGACCAAGTCAGGCTTTGTGACTGCTTGTACACCACACTGGGAAAGTTAAGCGACAGCATTTCTGTCACTGTGAAGTTTTATATTAAGCAAATACCAATTTACAAAGCAAAAGGTTATTCTTTTCTGTGCCAACCCCTCTACACAAAGCCCAGCTGACTCCTTGAATCTCAAGCTGTGTTCTTTTGCTCCTTAGCAGAGGTTTTAGTCTGGGAAGGGGCTGATTTGCTGGTGCTGTTGATTCATTTAGTGGGCTGGAGCAGGGCACAGCTTGCTTTTCCAGAGCTCTGACGCCTCGGCAGTGCCAGGGGCTGTGAGAAGTGGTGGCTTTTGTCTGTGGGCACGGTGGAAAAAGCTGGGTGAGAGGCAGAGATAACGAGGGGAACATCCTTGTGCCGTGTCACCCTCCTGAAACCCCTCACCATGAAACCCTCCGGTGCAGGGATTGCGTCCAGATGAATGCCTGATGCTCGCTGGACTGGCACGTCACCTGACTGGGAGCTGCCATGGGAGGTTTTGTTCTGCTAAGACTATAAATGACTCTCATGTGGCTTGTCTAAATGATGACTCTGACCTTGGCTCCCAGCAGATTTCACTGCCTGTGCTGAAAGCGGCGCTTTCCCCCGCAAAGGTGTGTGAGTTCCCACCTTTTAGGGGGCAGAGGGATGGTTCCTTGGCTCCACTAAGGCTGTGTGAATTCCCACCTTTGGGGGGCAGAGGGATGGTTCCTTGGCTCCACTAAGGCTGTGTGAATTCCCACCTTTTAGGGGGCAGAGGGATGTTTCCTTGGCTCCACTCAGGCTGTGTGAGTTCCCACCTTTGGGGGGCAGAGGGATGGTTCCTTGGCTCCACTAAGGCTGTGTGAATTCCCACCTTTTGGGAGAGGCAGAGGGATGGTTCCTTGGCTCCACTAGGGATTTCTTACATCCTGGCGTGCTGCTCTCCTGTTCTCTTCTCACTCCCAGTGCTCCCTTGTGCCAGGTAATAAATGCTTCCTCCGAGGCTGAGTTCCCAAGTGCTGCACGTAATGAGCGTGGCTGGAATGCTCGGTAGGAAAACCTTATCATGGGAGGCCGTGTTGTTTTATTGCGTGTAATAATCACGGCGCTGTCTGTGGGGACGCGGGCACTTGAATTTTGGGAGGTGCCTGCTTGGAACTGTGTGCACAGATCGATACCTCAACCTTTGGGACTCAGGATCGGCAAGAGAGGAGGAGATGAAAGGGAGCTGGGGAAGGAAGGGTAGGAAAATACTGGCTGTGAGCACCATGGGAGGCTGTAAAATGGAATGAGCGGCCGGGGTGCAGTTCAGGGAACCTCAGACTTTGTAACTGGGAAAGGCCGTGGCACCAAACCTCTGCTCTTGTCTCAGGTTGGAGTTAGTGAAACACAGGAAGGTCTTTGTGTTTGTGTCTTTCCTGGAGGGACAGAAACCTGATATTTGAATTTATAGGCAATTAAAGGCATAGTCGTAGCTTTGGCCCTGATTCAGCGCATGAAAAATGAGCCAGGGAAAGGAATCACGACTTTGAGGGCTGTGTTTGACCTTTCAGGTTTTGTTTTTAACTCTGTCTGTAGTGAGTTGTAAAACAATGGGATTGATTTAACTCCAGCAAGGAAGAGGTGGAGGGACAGCTGGAAAGAAAGGAAGGATCCAGGTGGCTCAGGTGTAACTGGAAGAGTTCTCCATATGACAAGGCATCTGCACTGTTGGTTAAATCAAGGAATACTGAAAGAGTGGAATTCTCAAGGTGTTGTAGAGCTGCCACAGTGGGGGGGGCTACAAAAACTAAGCACTTAATTTTCTTCTTCAGTATTTAGCATATTATAAATAGATATCCAGGGGGAGTTGGAACGAGGTGATTTTTAAGGTCCCTTCCAGCCCAAACCGTTCTGGGATTCTGTGATTTATTTTCTATTTCAGTTTTGCAGTTTCCAGCCAGAGGTGCAAGAGTAGAACCTCGGTCATGGGAAGGGAACCTCCTTGGAGTAGGATGGTTGATGTCCCGTTAAATCCCTGTGGAGAGACGGGGGCTATAAGTTACAACATGTAAAGGAGGAGCGGAGGAGCCTGAGAAATAAGGTCCAGCCTCTAAATAAAAACACCGGAGGCTGTTTGTTTAAAAATCAGTGAAACTGTTACTCTCTGGGGCTTGTAATGAGCAACAAAGTGACTGGGAGGAAAAGAGGGAGTTAAGGATAAAACAAGCTCTAAGTATTTCTTGCACAAAATCCTCTGTGCTCAGGTCTGCAGTTAAAGGCAATGCCAGCAAAAACATCCCCCTGAAATGCCTCAATTTCGGGCTAGAGAAGCCATAATTTGATTTTTTCCTTTGGTATCCAGTGGCTTCTGATGTCAGCTCAGGGTCTTTGTTGAGGGAAAGTTTGTAAATAGGAGCACAAGGTGTGGAGCCTTCCAAGCAGGAGCAGCCGCTGCTGACGCAGGAAGGGAAAATGGTTCATATTTTTAGTTGCAGCATCAGTCGTGTCAGAATCCTCTGTTCCAGGCAGCCTTCTGCAGGCTGAGGTGAAATATTGCCACGAGGTAAGAGGGAGGGGAGGTTCAGGCAGTCCCATTTGCTCCTGCTGGTTGTGCAGCTGTGAAATTCCAGTGCCCCTCGCAGGGGAGAGGCAGGGCTTGTTCTGGAAACCAAAACTGGCGGTGCTGGGCTAGCCAAAGGCTCACTGGGCTTCATGCAGACTCTGCAGTGGGAGAAGCCACTAAATGAGGGAAGAGCCCTGAGGAGCTGGGAATAATACTTTTGGTTTTAAAAAAAATTAATAATTTTTTTGAGAACTCTTTTCGTCTGGCCCTTGCTGCTCAAGACCTTGAAGCAGTAAATTGCTGTCGGGCTGAATACCTTTAGTAAATACATTTCTTTGGCTGGTTTCTTGTTTCCAGTTATATTTGGGAAGGCCAGTGTTGTTCAAGTACATTGGCTTGGCATTTTTTTACCTCAAAAATCTGCAGAGCTCTCCCCAGAGCAGAAGGTCAGCCTTGCAGGTGGACCTGTTGGTGCCCCACTGGCTTCCTAAGGAAACTTGGTGTATTTTGTAGGAGCAGCTCATGTCATCTGTGTTCATTCCAAAATACAGTTCATAGAAGGAGGAATGCTGAGATTATCATGGAATCATGGAATGGCTTGGGAGGGACCTTAAAACCCATCTCATTCCAACCCCTGCTGTGGGCAGGGACACCTTCCATGAGATCAAGTGGCTCCAGGTTTGACCAGAAGTTATTCTTCAAAGGTCTGCGTGGAGCTGATTAAATTGGCATCTTGATTTACGATGCTTCTCCCTAATTGCAGAGAGAGAGTTTGTGCTGCAGAGAGAGCCTTTAAATGTGGAGGGTTTTTTAATTTGTTATAGTATTATTATTGGAAAATGTACATGTATAATTCTATAAATACACATTGAAATATCTTTTTATTATAGTAGAAATATGCACAGATGTCTGGGATGAAAGAGTTTTTAAAGAGAGCTGAGGATTTTGCGTGACTTTTCCAGAAGATTCTGTGGCCAACAGAGCAGTTCCCTGCGTGGAATGACATCGGCAGGGACTTCTCTGAGGATGGAGTGACACAGTCCAGCTTGTGTCAGGGGTGAAAGGCTTTTCTGCAGGTGGAACATTGCAGTGCTCTGGGATAGGCAAGGCTGGGGGAGAACCTGGAACTGACCTTCCCAAAAGCTCAGCCTAGCACTGGAATGCTTTGTGGGGTTTTTCCCAGCTTTTCCAGGATAACACTGCTGCATCCCAGGTTTGTAGCTGGACTCCCCATCCCTGGGAGTGTCCAAGACCAGGTTGGACGGGGCTTGGAGCAACCTGGGCTGGTGGAAGGTGTCCCTACCCATGGTAGAGGTGGCACTGGATGGGCTCTAAGGTCCCTCCCAACCCAACCCGTTCCATGATTCTGGGAATGCGCTGAAATTAAAACCACTTGTCCATATATTTGGGGTTTCCACTTTGGACTGGAGACTGCCTGACCCTCTTCCCCAGCTCTCTAGTGCTGCTATTAAACACTGAGGCAGAGTTCCCAGTGGAGCTGGGAGCACTCTGTGCCTCTCCAAGTTCTGGATCACGAGGGGATGATTTGCAGTAATGCCCAACTGTGGGAAGTTAACTGAGGGTGTCTGGGGTGGTTCACTGAGGGTGTCTGGCCTGGCATTGCTGAGGACTTGTCTGAACAGAGGGAGGCAGCCCCAGGAGCTGGTCACACCTGAGTCACTGGGTGCCCTGTTCTCCCTGGGCTGGCACCCTCTTCTGCCTGCAGAGACTTGCCGGGAGCAACTCTGCCAGGGGAAAACCTGGAATTCAAATACAGCAGGTAACAGCCCAACCAACCCCCTTGCTCCCCTCTGAGCCTCCTGCTTTTCTGTGTGCACTTTGCAGCTTCCCAATAGGCGAAGTAAAACATCAGGAGTTCCAACCTTCTGACTGCTCTGTCCACTGGTGGAGACAAGTTCTACTGCCAGCAGGAGTGGGTGCACTTGTTTGCAACCTTCATTCTGGGCTTCTTTAGTCTGGGTCAGCTTCCCAGCCCGAACATTCCCCTAATTTTTAGCCTTTTGCCATGTGAAATGGAAAGCTGCACCACTCCCACCTTGCTTTAAATTGCAGGGCTGGCACGGTTGGAACTCCAGGTATTTATTTTTTTCTCCTGACAGAGCCTTAAATAGGCAGCCAGTTGCATTTTTCATGAGTGTCAGAAAGAGGAGGAAAAGTCAGTTGAAAAATTAGTTCTTTCCGAAGAACTGCTGAACCACCCAATTGCAAATCTCATTCCAAAACATTTAAAAATAGGAGGCTGAGGGTGCCTTTGGCTGAGAGTTGGGAAGCTTGGCTTCTTATTTACTCCTCAGAGGTGAAGCAATTCATTTTTAATCCTGAAGTTGTGTGAGAAAACCCAGGGAATGGACTGTTCCCATAAAAATGACTCAAAGACCAATTTAGGGAAGCAGCTTCCAGCGGTTCGTGCCGGTGTCTGTTCCCAGTGGTTCCCTTCCAGCTCCCCCAGAGCCTGCTGACTCAGGTTTGGGGTTCTCTCCAGGCCTCCAGTGCTTCTGGAGGTGAGGAAATCAGCTTGGATCCTTCTCAGTGTCGGCTGAGATGGGGTTTATTGTTTGCAGATCGCACTAATGTGTTTGATGTGGGGTTTTTGGTTAAAAACCCTCCACCTTTGACGTTCTGGGCTGTAATTTCCAGCATTTCACATCGACTGGTTCGATATTAATTGAAGTGCTTTCTGTGAAATAAATTGCTGCAGTTTTTCTGCTCTTCATTGGCATTGAATCCTCTCCAGTCCTTCTGCTGTTACTGTGTGAGATATCAAGAGCTGATAACAAAATCCTCCCTGTGCTCAAGTAATTTAGACAATAGTCGACTCTCCTGAAGATCCTTGTGTGCATAAAATGGTATTACTTCTGTGTGCTTTTAGCCAGGACATTGGGGCTGATACTTGGCTTCCCATGATGGAAAAGAAAACATTTCTGTGCTCCCTTCATTGCTGAGCTTCCCCCTGGACACTCTGGGGGTTGTGGTAGTTGGAGAGGTGATGAGCAGAGGTACAGACGAGAAGGCGAGGAGTGCATTTAGTACTTTTGTTTCATTGATCATTTTTGGGCTGTGAGAAGCCACTTGGTATGTTCAGGCCTGAGAAGGCACAAGTAGATGGCAAAGTGTCACTTCATTTCATGCCCTGTGTGCTCCGAGGTGGGGGCTTGTGGGGGAGGTGACATGTTTGTGGCACTCGGGGACATTGACTGTGACTGTTTGGAGGTTTATTCCTCTGCTGGATTGCTTTGAAAGTCAGGACATAGAACAGTGACAGTGTCAGGGTGAGAGGAAACTGCTTCAAGTTGTGCCAGGGAGGGCCAGGTTGGAAAACTGGGAAAATTTCTTCCCTGAAATGGTTGTTGGGCATTGGAAGGGTCTGCCCAGGGCAGGGATGGAGTCCCCTTCCCTGAAGGGGTTTCAAAGCCCTGTGGATGTGGCACCTGGGACATGGCCAGTGGTGGCCTTGGCAGAGCTGGGCATGGTTGGACTCCATGGGACTGATTTTCCAACCCAAACAATTCCATGATTCTATAGAGACTGAGGGTCTCTGCTTGGAAAGGAACAGCTCCTCAATAGTTGGTGTCCTGGTGTGGACAGAGGGGGAGGATTTGGTCAGAGGCCGTGCCAGGTGTTCATGTTGGATCACAGCTCCCGAGGGCTGGAACAGCAGCTATTCCTGCCTCTTCCCTGTTTCCTCCATCAGCACCTATCCGTGTTTTCCTCATCAGCCCCCGTGCTCCTTGGGGCTCAGGGATGGTGGGAAGGTCCTGCAGGAACCCTGTGCTCCCGTGGGTGTGCAGGGCAGAGCTGCTGCCACCCTGCCCGCTGATGGGGATGCCACGGCTCACAAGGTGAGAGGTTTAGGCTGGAGGGGCTCGAATCTCAGCTCCGGCTCAAACTGGGGGCACTGCTTTTGTTCCCACCTTGCCATAATCCTGATGCCCAACATCAGGGTGGGGTTTAGCTGGAGAGGAGAATAACCAAGGAACAAAATAAGCGGTGTCAGAAGTGCCGAATCCCAGACTCCCCTGGTTTTTGTTGTCTGACTTTTTCATGCATTTAAATAATGCCAGGATGAGCACAAGACAAGCAGAACAAATTAGCCTTCAATAAAGAGTCAAGGGAGGGGAAGTCTCTTAAGCTACTGATGCATCTCATTGCTGGAGAGTGTCCTGTGGAGCCTCCCTGTGCTCCTGCTGTTCCCAACTCCCAGCAAATTAACGGGATCTAGACATAATTCTAGACATTATTTTGAATTTCTTCTTCGAGATTTGCTAACTGAAGGTTGGATGTTGCAGCCACACAAAGGTGTTTTTCTCAGCCCTTTTTGCAGGTTTTGATCCATGGGATTCATCCCTAGCCATGGTTTTAGAGGATGTTGTAGTAAATGGGATTTTGAGGGACGCTGTGAGGTAACTAAGCCTTTTGAAAGCCTCTCATGTGCAGGAATTAAGGCAGAGGAGCACCTTGAGAGGGTGGCACAAACCAAACCCCAAAGGGCTCCAGGCTTAAGGACTGTGCTGTGACTTTTTTAGGATCTGAGCACTGTGCTTACAACATCTGTATCCACATTATCTAATGGGATACCACAAATGGGGGAGGAAATTCTTTCCCCTGCCCTTTTAAAGTTCCTGTGGGATCGTTTGGGGCTTCCCAGAAACCAAAGCTGATACCACTGCAGGTCAGGCTTTGCTGCTTCTTTGTTTGCCTTTGGGAAAAGTGCTGGATTATGGACGTTTCAGGCTGGGAAGGAGAAACAGAACATCTTTGATGCTTTCCCAGAGTTAGACATGGAGCTTCATCCCATGGAACCGAGGGAAGAGCCCATACACACATTATAACTGTAGGTCCAGGAGGAATTCTGGAGAGCAGAGGGTAAGAAGGAGAAAATAATGAAGTGAAGATTAAAATAATTTGTATTTTAATAGGGAGAAAGATGATATTTGGCTTTACTGTCCTGGTAACTGGCTACTGGAGGGTGCCTTTGGAGAGCTTTGGTCTCCAGGAGTCCTGTTCTCAAAATTCCTGGAGAAAGGATCCAGCTTGGCTTTGGTCAGTGGAAAGAGAGTATCTAGGTCCAACCCCCAAAAAGGACTAGAGCAGATTTTGGGGAGTTTGTTTGTCCAGACTAAGGTCAGTTTTGCTCAAACACCTGTGTTTAAATTGCGGGAATATTTTCCAAACAGCTTTGCCAGCCTTGCTATGGGCAGTGGTCAGAGCAATTTGGAAACCTCTTCCCCATGGATCCTCGTGCCCAACTTTCCATGTTTGATACTCATGTTGTTTTATTCTCCAGTACAAGGAATAATTCTCCCTGCACCTTTTACTTGCTCTGATGTCACTGTACTTTATTTTTCCTTTATAAGAATTTGAGGTGACTGGTTTTGACTAAACAAATAGTATTTAATTTTGGTTTTAGTTGAACTCATTTGTTGCTTCTACGTGAATAAAAGTGATGGAGAATTTGCTGGAGACAGACACAGACAAAGCACTTCCCTCAAAAAAACAGGTTTGGGGGATTTTCCCCTCTTTTTTTTTTTTTTTTTTTTTGGGTGAGGAGGAGGTGGTCAACATCCTCTGCAATAATCCAGGCTTTTAAGTTGGTTTAAATTGGGTTATTCAGTGCTAATGTTATGCAAGATTCCTGATTAGTGGTGTGGAGTCGGGAGTTGTGAGACTACTTGGAGCGATGATGGAATTAATGTAACCGTGGCAACCATTATAATTAAAATAGGCTTCCTTGGGAAGCGAGGCCCTGTCCGGGTGTGCCAGGGCTGCATCCATTCATCCCTGCCCTGGGAAGGGGTCACGGAAAATCCAGGCCCGGGCACTCGGGGTGACCGTGCCACCCTCTGAGTGCATCCTTTGTGAGCCTTTCCTTGTCTGGGGAAAGCAGAGCCCCTTGGCTCCCTCACGTTCAGTTCTGGAGTGTTCCTTTCCATAACATTCCCTCTCTCCAGTCCAGGTGCTGTTGGAACACAGGGCTGGTGTGGTGGTGACGATGCACAGCCACCTCTTCTCTGGCTTCATGGTCCCTTTAGGTTGTGCATGGAACCAGTTCCTGGAATTCCAGCTAGTTCTCCCAACCTGTGAAACCTCCAGGTGAACACTGTGGGTCAGGGCTGTTACTTTGATGAGTTTGGATGTGGCTGCTTCACGTTTGTGTGGCTGGGACAGCACAGAGAGCTGGAGCAACACAGAATCCCAGGATCCCTGAGTTTGGAAAAGCCCTCCCAGCCCACGGAGCCCACCCTGTGCCCGATGCCCACCTTGAGCACTCAGTGCCACGGCCAGTCCTGCCTTGGGCACCTCCAGGGCTGGGCACTCCAAACCTCCCTGGGCAGCCCCTGCCAAGGCCTCACCACCCTTTCCATGGAGAAATTCCTACTCCTGTCCCACCTACCCCTGCCCTGGCCCAGCCTCAGGCCCTTCCCTCTTGTCCTGCCACAGAAAAATGAAAACAGGCCGAGAGAGCTTTAGCATCCCTTCCAACCCAAACCATCCTGTGACTCTGTAGCGATTTTATGATTCACAGAGGAATAATGGTGAAAAGCTCACTGTCATATGAATTTTCAGGAAAACCTTGGAGTATCCGTTCTCATGCTATGGGACACTTTCAAAGCCTGAACTTTTTTCCTTTTTTTTTTCCTTTCTTTTATTTAACCTGTTGTTTATATGCATCTTGTATTATTTTTGAGTGAAAGGTAACTTGGAGATTTCTCTTCATGCCTTCAGTAGTTCCACGTTTGATGTTCATTCTTCCTCTTTGTGTTGACTTGTGTTCCTCGCTGGTGACTTCTCAGTGGATTTTGAAATGCTCTTCCACTTGTGCAGCAGCTGGTTTGCAGGTCTGCCTGAAACTGATGATTTTGAAACAGATAAATTGTGTTGTGGTCAACAGCTGGAGCAAAGGAAGCAAGGGAAAGAAAACAGAGGGAGAAAAAGGGTATTTTTTTATGAGTGGCTGCTCATTTGCTCATTCGCTCCTTTGCTGTCTCAGGACTGGTGGTTTGTTCTTCTCTGATTTTCCAGGTGTTGAATAGGATGAAAATATTTTGGAGGTACTCTCTGCTGGTCTCCAGAGGAGCTGTTGCAGACCACACAGAGTCATGGAGTGGTTTCAGTGGGAAGGGGCATAAAGCCCATTCAGTGCCACCCCCTGCATAGGCAGGGACACCTTCCACTGTCCCAGGTTGCTCCCACCTGCCCTTCCAGGGTTCCGGGGGCAGCCACAGCTTACCTCTGCCCAACCTGTGCCAGGGCCTGCCCACCCTCATAGGGAAGAATTTCTTCCCATATCCTATATAAATCCAACTTCTTACAGTTTAAGGCCATCTGAAAACTATGTTTGCAGGAGCTCTGCATGGATGGAGCCGTGGTGTGCAGGCCCACGTGCTTCCCTGGAAACTCAATCCCTGCTGGGCAGAAAGATGCCATAAGGACACGGCAGCAAAGCCTCCACCCCAGGAAAGGCTTCACACACTTGCCCTGTTTTGTAAATACCTTTCCTACAGGCTGGAGCCCAGAATGTTTAAGCTGAACACAGTCCAAATTGATGCAGAGTAGGAGGAGAAAGAAAAGGAGAGAAAAAAAAATCCAAAGTACTTTCAAGTGTTGCTCGAAATTCTTCTGTTCAGTCCCCGTCGCTCGAGAGGTAGAGAAGTCCAGGAAAACCATCTGTGCAGGGAAGGCTCTTTCCAGAGTCGTTGCTGGGCTGTGTGAGGAGCTGATTGCATTGGCTGGGGAGAGGGAGGTGGGGATGGGCCTCTGGGGAGTCTTCAGCAGTGAGAACGGTTTGGAATAGAAGAGTAATAAAGGAACAAGGGATGCTTTGTAAACGAATGTGTTTGTTTTATAGAACCATGGAATGGTTTGGGCCGGAAGGCTCCTCCAAGGTCATCTGATTCCACTCCCCTGCTGTGGGCAGGGAGGCCACCCACCTTACCAGGCTTTGTCACCCACACCAAGAGCAATGTCCCCTGTCAGGAGTGCCAAAAGAGCTCAGTTTCAGGGGGAGCTGAGGCTAAATTAGAGCAGAGTTTTGTTCATGCCGTCTCTCAGTGGAAGTGATGTGACCTTCATGTTCCACCTTTGATTTTGTGGTACCTGAAAGGCCACCGGTCAACAAGTTCTGCTGGAAACCAGTGTGAAGGGTGTATGGGAAGCCCTGGAGAGGCAGGAAACCTTCAGCAGAGAGCTGGATACGTGGGAAAACAAGAGGCATTTCCCTTGGAGCAGGTGTGTGGAACATGCACAAGAGAAGGTAAGTGCATCCTTCACCTGGGGCTGCCAAGGAGGAGCAGTGAGTGGTGCCAAAGGATCTTTGGGAATGGAAACAAAGACCAAAGCTCTGCTCTCCAAAGGTTCCGTGTCTGCTCACCAGGTTTTGAAAGCTGTTTCTGTGGTTACGGAACAAACAGGATCAGACAAAGGCAGGACACGTAGGACAGCCCAGGGGGATGGTTGGTGTAAGCCCTGGGGGAGGCTGCTGGCCACAGATCAGGACTGGCACATGTGCCCAGGTTTGGAGACATCCAGGTCCCTTCAGACGGGAAGTCCTGGGAGCAGGACATGATTTCTGATCCCACAAAAAGAAAGAAGCAAGCTGGAGCTGGTTAATGTTTGTCTCTGGGAAGGAACTGCTTGAGATCACTCCTCCTTCATCACCAACAGAAGGGCTGAAGTGTCCATTCCTGACAGGAGAAGGTTTTTGGGAAAAAGCACCTGAGTTTTTGCTTTCCTGGCTTATTCTTGAGCCTGAAGGGCTGCAGTGAAGGCCTTTGGTTGTGTTTGGTTGCCCTGTGAAAGGCTGGGCAGTAAAGCTGGTGCTGGGCTGGGCTTCCCCACGGGCTGAGGTCGGATGTGCCAGCCCCAGTTCTCACCCGGATGGCAGAGAAAAAACCAGGGAGATGGCAACTTTATTTGTTCCGAATGGATCCTGAATCCATTCCTCAGGAGGGAAACCTTCCACAGTGAGGAAAGCACTGCATGGCACTTCTTTCAGTCCTTAAAGGAGCCTTCTAGGAAAGGTGGAGCAGACTTTTGGTAGGGCCTCTCTGGATAGGACAGGGGGGAATGGCTTCCCACTGACAGAGGGCAGTGTTAGGTGGGATATTGAGGAGGAATTGTTGGCTGGGAGGGTGGGCAGGCCCTGTAGGTTGGGCAGAGCAGCTGTGGCTGCCCCTGGATCCCTGGAAGTGTCCAAGGCCAGGTTGGACGAGGCTTGGAGCAACCTGGGCTAGTGGGAGGTGTCCCTGCCCATGGTAGGGGGTGGCACTGGATGGGCTTTAAGGTCCCTTTCCACCCAAACGATTCCATGATTCTGTGATCCACTAAACTGTGGGGTGGGATGAGGTGTTCAGAAATGGGGAAATGAGGAAGAGAAACTCCTCATGTGACTCTCAGAACTCGGCTGGCGCGTGGGTTTCAGATGGCCCTGGGCTGATGTTCCAGCTGTGGCCGTTCCTTCTTCTGCATACAAGACAGGCAGTGTTTGTGCCGTGCTCTTTGAAGGCATTTGCAATTACAGCCAGATGAGAGGATGATCCACCTGATGCTCCAGCAGGGCTTTGTATTTGGCATCTCCCTGTAACTCCATGTGCCTTCCCCGCTCCATCTCTGCTGAATTATTCCCTGCTCCAGATTGTTTCCTGCCTGTTCTTTCTGTGCCTGGACACTGGCCAGCAATTCCCACACCCCTTCTCTTCCAACATCCCCTATCAACCCCGCTCCAGTGCAATCCTCAGGATTCCTTTCCGGCCATCCAGAGAGTTCAAGGGAAGGGTGAATGTATCCTGAGAGGATAGGAAGGAGCTCTTGGGTGTGGAGAGGGTTTGCACCCAGCTGGGCTGTGCTCATGCTGTTCCAGGATATCTTTTGAGCTTTTAAAAGGGAACAGGCCCCAGATAAAAAAGGGTTGAGGTAGTTTTAAACCAGTAATTTAAAAAAAAAAAAAAGGCAAAATTGGTGATGACTCAAAGCTCCATAAAAACGTCCGGCATAAATCTCCAGCTCTGAAGTTCTGAAATGTATTGCTTATAAATGTCATTTTCGTGGAGTCTCTTCCAGTGGAGTCGGTTTCTTTGGGCCAGGGCAGAGCCCCTGAACTCCCCTGGGCAGCACCTGGCTCTGCAGCACCAACTGGGGAATTGTTTGGGGTTCTGGGATCTTTACAGGAAAGTGGCGTCTCCACAGGAGGAGTTTGGGTTAGGAAACGAATTTTCTGGTCAGCACAGCAAAGAGGCTCCCAAGTGCCAAGAACTTCCCGTGCTTTGCTCTTCATTTTTCCATGACTTTTTATTTTTAATGTAAATAAGTGAAGACGTTTTCTGGTTTCTCTGGGGCAGATGCAGCAGTGTGACCACAGATGAGTCACGGGGCTGCCTCAACATGTAAAGCATTTTCCCTCAATGTTCTTTGTGCTACGATGTCCACGGCACGGTTTTTGTCTCCTCTAACTCCAGAGACAAACTGCTAGGACTGGTTCTAAAACACGAGAAAAGGGGCTGCTTTGGTCAGTCACATGAAAAGTCCAATAAAAATGTGGTTTAGAACCCAAGTTTGGATCATAATGCTCCAACTGACTCACTGAGTGATTTTTGGATCGGATTTTTGGATACTCTTCCCCAAGTAACCCAGCAGAACTGAGTAGGTGTGTACGGACCTGCAAAGCTTCCTGGCCGAGACCCAGCCCAGACAATGGGCTCCTTGTGCTTCGGGGACTCTGAGCTGCTTTTTCTCATGTTTATTTGTTCTTTGTTTCCTGCTCTTTGTCGTTTGTCTGAAGGAACAGGGAATTAGTGCTCGTGGGGTTGATGAAAGGGGTGCTTTAGTCTGTTGGGGTGCAGGGAGGGAGCTCTGCTCTGACAATCTGCAGCCAGTGCAATTCAGGTGCTCCCCAAGCAAGTTAAAAAACCAGGACCCTGGGAAATATCCTGAAATTTGGCCTTCATCCAGCAGCTGAAAGGTGTCGTGGATTAAATCAGTCATGGAGTCATGAAATGGTTTGGGTGGGAAGGGACCTTAAAGCCCATCCGGCTCCAACCCTGACACCTTCCAAGCCCTGTCCAACCTGGCCTTAGGCACTTCCAGGGATCCAGGGGCAGCCACAGCTGCTCTGCCCACCCTGTGCCAGGGCCTGCCCACCCTCCCAGCCAGCAATTCCTTCCCAATACTTCATAAACAAAACAATCTTGTCCTTGAATTCAGGTGAATTCTGCTCTTTTCATGGTTTCTCTGGACTTCCTGAACTGGGTCTGGGAAGAAGTTGGTTTTTTTTTTATTTGCTTTCATATTTAAAATATTTTAATAATAATTTTTAATCTGTGTATTCATGACAAGAGCTGAGCACTGTGTTTCTCTTGGAGGAGCTGTGCCTTTCTTGGTGAAGGATTTGGACTCAGGGCTGCCCTGAACTGTCCGTCCTTCTCCCTCTCCAGGGCTCCCATGAAAGAGTGGACGTCTTGGCCCCTCTGACTCGCAGCCCAAGATGTTAAACTGTGGTTTTTGTTAACTCAGGGTGCTGCTGAAGGGCTGGCAAATGTTCGGTTCTGCCGAGTCTCCTGTGGAAACAGCACCCTGTGGCGGAAAGGCGGGGCAGAAACGGGTCTGTAACCACCACTGTCCTCTGCCAGGGGCAACCTTCTTCCCTCTGCAAGTTGGGCAAGACTTGAGTCATCCCAACCCCTTCCTGCTGCCTGAAGGAGATGTCACTTGTACTCGTGTGGTTCCACACCCTCCTTGTTACAGATCCCTGAGGCTGGAAAAGCCTTTGAAGCCCACAGAGCCCACCCTGTGCCTGATGCCCACCTTGGCCCCCAGCCCAGAGCACTCAGTGCCACGGCCAGTCCTGCCTTGGGCACCTCCAGCCCTGGGCACTCCAAACCTCCCGGGGTAGCCCCTTCCAAGGCCTCACCACCCTTTCCAGCAGCAAATTCCTCCTCATGTCCCACCTGCCCCTGCCCTGGCACAGCCTGAGGCCATTGTTTTGTTGCTCCTTGATTTTTCTAGGTAGCCTTGCAAAGGATGTTGGAGGGTTGGTGAGGAGAATGCAGGTTCTGGGATGAGAGGGAAGGGTTCGTGGAGGATCTGTTGGATCTGGAGGAAGAGAAACCTTTCCCTTCTGGTGCCACAGAGCTGCTGGATTGGATCAAGCAGCCTCATAACTTCATCCATCCTCTGGGTTTTCTGGTCTCCTTGAAGTCATCTGACACCAGATTCTGTGGTCTCTTCACTGTGTGCTCTGACTCAGGATGTTAAAAAACCAACTTTGATGAAATCAGAGTGGCAGGTCTTGGGCAAATCTGGCTTTGAGTTGTGTCAGAAAGAATCAGGAAAACCTTGTAGGTCGATGTCAGTTTTGGAGCTCTGGATATTCCTGTTCATGCAGCTTCAGCCTCGTCTTGCCTGAGAAGTTCAGCCTTGACTCAGTGCTCAGATACCTTTTAATACGTGTAAAGGTCTCCTGCTGTCAAACTTCCCTGTCGTTATCCAGTTCCAAAGACATTTTAGGGCAGAGGAAAAAAAGTATGATGAAATCTCTTCCAAAAACACATCAAATGGGGAAAACAAGAGCAGAAAACCATTTAAAGGGGTTAAATACCCTTGGGCGTGTTCTGACACATCAGAGTGGAACTTGAGTCAGTTACTGAACATTTTGGTCCCTTGGTCTTGAACTTTCCCTGACTTTGCCCTTTTTCTCTGTTTTCTCCATGTAAAATGGGTTTAGGTTGTCAAATATCCACAGGCACTGGAATACCAGGCTCTTTCAGAGTGCCCAGCAGAGACCTGCTCACACCCTGCTATGTCAGACAGAATGGAAGTTGAATTTTAGCTTTTTTAGTGCCACAAAGGTTTCCATCATCATTTCACTGCAGGGCCTGTGTACTTAGGGAATTACTGGCTGTGGCTTTGGGGACACAGAGGCTGCTTTAATATAGACATTGTATGTCTGATATTTGGGTCTGAAAATAACTTGCAGCTGATTTGAGGCAGAGTCAGTGACCTGAATGTACCTGATTTTGCTTGGGACCCCTCTGAGTTAGGGCTGGAGGGGCAGAGCCTCCTCTGCTTCGGGGTCCTGCCTTTCCCGGGGGCTTGGGAGAACAGGACTGAGATGTGAAGACCCAGAGGTCTGGGTGGTTTCCACTCATTCAAACAAAATTGTGTCAATGAGCTGCTTCAGCCCTGGTAGAAGGATTTATTTATATTATTTATATTAATTTGTTTCTATTTATTGGTATTGTTAGTATATATTTGTATTATTTATATTTGTTTAGACCCCTGTGCTGAAGTCCATTTCTCTCTTGAATATGAGACACCTCCCACCAGCCCAGGTTGCTCCAAGCCCCGTCCAGCCTGCCCTTGGACACTTCCAGGGATCCAGAGGCAGCCACAGCTTCTCTGCCCAACCTGTGCCAGGGCCTGCCCACCCTCCCAGACACCAGTTCCTTCCCAATGTCCCCCCTATCCCTGCCCTCTGGCAGTGGGAAGCCATTCCCTGTGTCCTGTCCCTCCCTCCCTTGTCCCAAGTCCCTCTCCAGCCCTCCTGGAGCCCCCAACTGATGGACAGTTTTCTGATCCACTGTTTTATTTGGAGCTGGGACTGCACAGAGTCTTTGGGATGCTGCAGGAGATATGATATCACCCCAAGTGTACGATCTCCTTTATTGCACATTTATTCTCATTTGGAGTGTCAAAAGTCTGGGAATGCAATTACCGTGCAGGGCAGAGGTGTCTGAAATAACCACATGATGCTTTCCCAAAGAAATCTCTGCTTCTCAGGAAAGGGAAATGTGTTTTTCCTGAGTCAGCTGAAGGCTGAAATCCTTGAGGCTGAGGAGTGGGTGATGTTGCTTAAGACTGACACAGGTAAGATGGATATTGGGAAGAGATTCCTGCCTGTGGGGGTGGTGATGGACTGGAATGGATTTTCCAGAGAAGCTGTGACTGACCCATCCCTGGAAGTGTTTTTAAGGCCTGGAGCAACTTGGGAGAGTGGGAAGTGTCCCTGTCCATGGCAGGGGCTGGAGCTGGCTGGGCTTTAACATCCCTTTCCACCCAACCCTTTCCAACTTTCTGATTTTCCCCCTAGCCTGACCCTTGTTGTGGATGTTGGGAAGAGTCTCCTAAAGCAGCAGTTGGCCCCCAAAACATCCCATCCCAACGTGACCATGGAGTGTGTGTTTGTGGTGCTGCCAGGAGGTGATGAAGCCATCAAAACAGGGAATTAACTTCCTTTTGAGAATTAATTCTCCTTTTGGGAAAAGCAGAATTTCGGAGCAGTTCTGCTGCTCTACTGATCTTTTATTTTCAGATTATCAAATCCAAGCAGAACCAAGTCATGCCGTGGATTTCAGGTCTTTGAACCTGGGGATTACTTATCGTTTCTCCTTTCCCCATCCCAGCTGATGACTTGGCAAAATGTTGCATTCCTGGAATGTCAAACTTCACCAAACTCGAAGGCAAAATGGAGGAAAAAACCTCTCCAGCCTCTCGTTCTAGCAGATTTTTGTGCTCACACAAACAGAGAGAGAAGCAGATCTACTCCGTCGGTATTTCAGCTTCATCTCTGTCTATTTTATGTCATCTCATGCTATCAGACATATTTTTCTGAGGTTTCTAGCTTTGTCCCAGCAGTGTCTGCAGCTTTGGGCTGGACTCTGGTGCTGTGCTGGGCGTTTCCAACACGAGGCTCCCCCAGGAGTGTGAATGTGCCAGAAACGCTCCCACCGTGCCGAGGAGCCCTTTTTAGAAGGCACAATCACGCAGCTCTCGTGAAAGGTTTCTATTCGAGGTGCAGTTGCTATTTACATTCTCAGCATCTCTCTTATTAGAGCTGAAACTCTCGTTAAAGTCACTTTTACGAAAGCTGTTACGTCAGGACAGGGCTGGAGCTGGGAAAAACCCCAAACTGTCTCCAGATCGTGTCAGCTCAGAGCACTCTGTGCTTGTACCCTTGAACGTTAGCAAAGCTGGGAAACCACGGACCTTTTAAACCAAATTCTTCCTTCCAGTGGAGCTGGAAAAGGCTTTGTGGGCTTGAAAAGCCGTGTTGCAAATGGAAGGTCTGGTTTGGTCTGGCCAGCTGGGGACCAACACTTCAAATCATAAAGGATACAGCACAGCACAAGGCTCTAGTTAGTCAATAATCCCTTTGGGAATGTCTGTGCCACTTCTTCCATATCAGCAATGCATTGGCAGCCTAAAGCAGTGGCCAAAACCTTCAGTCACATGCAAGGGAGTGAGAAGTCAGCGTGAGGAGAGGACGTGGGTCAGGGCAGAAAGGTCACTGTGGACTTGGAGACAAATATCAATTAAACTCAGTTGAGTTGATTCTCTTTATATCCATCTAATGTGATGAGCTGGGTGTTCCTCAGACGTTCATTTCACTTCCATGTATGTCCAGGAACCCCTTTGGCCAGAGCAGCTGTGGCTGCCCCTGGATCCCTGGAAGTGTCCAAGGCCTGGTTGGATGGGGCTTGGAGCAACTTGGGCTAGTGGGAGGTGTCCCTGCCCATGGCAGGGGTGGCACTGGATGGTCTTCAAGGTCCCTTCCCACCCAGACCATCCTGGGATTCAGCAGAAGTTTTGTGTCTTGGCATGGTAAAAATACAGAAACTTGTTGGTCCTTAACTACAGAGTTATTTAGTTAGAGAAGAATGATTAAAGCTAAGTGGTTTCGGCAATCAGCTGCACAGCGGAAGGGGCTGTATTGTGAGGGTGTTGCTGGAAGGTTTGGAGCGTTGGAGTTGTCTCCTAAATGTCAGGATTGCTGAAAAGCTCCAGGACTGGGTAATTTACGTTCCCCAGCACCTAAAATTAGGTTTGAGGGATGAGGGGAAGGAGAGCTTAAGCTCTGCCTTTGTACTCCAAGAAAAGCACACATTGAGAGAATCCTTTAAATAAACCAAATAATCCTTAAATACACACTTGACTGGCACAGTGGCCAAGGCTCAGCAGTTCCAGGAAAGCTTTTAAAGGATTGGTGTCACAGTTAACGGTGCCAGTGGGGCCATGGGGACATCCAGAGCAGGGAAGAGCCTTGAGAAGGGGTTTGGTTTTGGTCCATTTGGGGTATTTTGAGCTGGGTTTTTTTGTGGTTTAGAGGCTTCAATTTCACATATTCTGTTCTCCTACTTGCAAAGTGAACTTGCACCAGAGAGATGCTGTAGCCAGGGAGAAGGAGGTGATGCTGCTCTTTGAGAAGGTTTGAAAAATGGTCTTGTGTTCCAAACGTTTAGTAGTGCAGTAGAAGTTGTCCTTGAGGAGGCTGGGAAGGGCTGAGGAATGGGATGAGGTGGGGGAGATTCAGAGGTCTTCACTGGATGACAGCAGGGTCATCTTAAAATCATGGAATCATTTGGACTTCTTGTTAGGGGAGCAGGGACCGTTCCTGTTTGGTAGCAGGTTTTTTGTTGGATTTATGCGCAGTGCCATTTGCGTCTTGGAGAAAGGAGGAGCTGTGATGCTGTAGGATCTTTTCTTGCATCCCCATTCGCTTTCCGTAAATCCTTGCCTTTGACAATTCCTTTTTGCAGAGCCCCTTGTCGTGTGAAGCCCTGTGGGACAAAGCCTGTCATTCCTACCTGCATTTATGACTGCTGTGGGTAACTGGGTACCCAAAACATCATTTCATCCTCTTGTTGCCCAGGGAAGATGAGAAACCACTCCCTAAGTGCAGGAGTGCTTTGGGGCCGTGGCTTCGGGGCTGACTTGGTTTCCAAATGACCTTCTGCTGTCTCTGAAAGATTCAAATCAGTGTTTTTGGGGCACTGATAGAGAGCTGGTGTTTCTCCTGGAACTTCAACATCCTCCTTTCTGGTGTTCTTGGCTGGATGTCTCTGATGGGCTTTTCAGGGGTGAAGAGGGTAGAAAACTGTAGCAGGTGAAGCCGGAGCACTGTGGAGAGGGAAAATCTTCTGGATGGTTCTTGATTTTCCACAGTGACTCTCATGGTGTCCATGGAGGCTCCTTGAGAGCCGAGCACCACTCCAGAGCCGGCTTTAATTATTAAAGGGAGAAGATTAGAAGATTATTATTAGAAGAAGATTATTATTATAACTCTTAGAGGGAGAAACCTGGAAAGGAGAAGGTTTGGGGAAGACCTTGTAGCAGTCTTCCAGTGCCTAAAGGGGCTCCAGGAGAGATGGCGAGGAACTGGGGACAAGGCATGGAGGGACAGGACACAGGGAATGGCTTCCCACTGCCAGAGGGCAGGGATAGGGGGGACATTGGGAAGGAACTGGTGTGTGGGAGGGTGGGCAGGCCCTGGCACAGGTTGGGCAGAGCAGGTGTGACTGCCTCTGGATCCCTGGAAGTGTCCAAGGCCAGGTTGGATGGGCTTGGAGCAACCTGGGCTATGGAAGGTGTCCCTGCCCATGGCAGGGGGTGGAACGAGATGATCTTGAAGGTCCTTTTCCACCCAAACCATTCCATTTTAGGCCTATGCCAGATCTGGGCACTGCTCAAGACTGGCTATTTCATTTGAGGAGAAGCTGCTACAGAGAACAAGGTTCTAGCTCTGTGCCAGGAGATGTTATTTATCCCTGGGACTGTGATGACTTTGTGGTTCTTTTCAACGGGCCGTGCTCAGTGAGGGCTGCTTGGGAAATGTTTTGTGTCCGACTGATAAGCAGGAGGATGATGAATGGGAGCTCAGAGCACCAGGTTTGCTCATCAACTCTGTGTAAAACATAAATCAGATGGAGGGTGCTGATCCTTTTCTTCGAGGCAGCCTGGTGCCAAAGTGTCTGAAGTTCCACCTGGAATTCTCCAAGGAACACCTGCTGAGCATCGGTGCCATTAAATCCTGTTATCAGGATGGATGTGGAGACTCCCTGGGCATCTGCCTGCGTGCTGTTCCCTCTGTGTCGCTGCTAAAGCTCTGCTCTCACGCAGCTGAGCGCGGCGCTGGTGCCAAAGGCGAGGCTCCTTTCCTTGGGAAGAAGATGAAAACAAACCTGACAGACGTTTGGAGAAATGCAGGGGATGCTCTCAGCCAGCCCAGCGACAAAGACACCGTGAGATTCTGTGCACGGCGTGTTTGTCTCTCATCCCAGGCGTGATGCTGTGCTGACCCTCACTGCTCTGTGACACTCTGGGCCCCGTGACATTCCCAACCCTCCAAGATCCACAGCGTGCAGCTGCTGTGGAGCATGAGGAGAATGGCCCTGCACCTCAGTGCAGAGGTTTTTAACTCCTGTCCCCGTGAGTGACTGAGAACAACCCTGATGTTCCCTGGCCTTGGAAAGGGAGAGTTTTAGTGTGAAGATCTCTGGTGCCACAGGGCCATCCATCCCCTTCCTCTGGTTGTCCTTGGGTTGGCTTGACCTTCCAGCCTGGTTGTCCTCTTTTCCCACCGTGCTCATCTGGTGCTTTCTTCCCAGAAACAGCAGTGTAGAGGGAGAGCCTTGGGGTGCTTCCCCTCATGGCACTGCCTGTTTGCTTGCTCATAGTAAGCAAATATTGTTAAATTCTGTTGAATTCAGTCCTGGTGGACTTGTTCTTCTGCACTTTGCTTGTGCTCCGAATTATGGGACAATTAACAAAAAAATCCCCTCCGGACCATAAAATGGAATAATTTTTCCCTGTCTGGTCGAGCAGACATCTGTCAGAGAGAGACAGGTGACTCTTCTGAGGGAGAGGTCATGGGATTGGATACTGGGAAGGAATTCCTGGCTGTCACCAAAGCCGCTGGTGCTTCACCAGCATAAAAACCAGTTTTCTTCTCTGAAACCGGCTTGGCATTAACTTTTCTTCAGCTCACACCAGTGATCCAATGGTTCCCATGCCACAACAAACATACAGAGCCCCTTGTAGTTCCTTTGTGCATTGAAGGAAATAAGTGACAGTGCAGCAATGAGGAGTAATGAGCTGGGGCTCATTTAATCTCATTAGCTGAAATACTTTCTGTCCCTCTGATGACTCTTGTGGTATTAGGAAAACAAAAATCAAAGGCTTTGATAGCTGAGTTGGTGTCAGCTATTTCTGGGAATGGAAAAACTGCCATTAACACAGTTTTGTCATCCTGACCTTTATCTCCTCCCCCAAATTAATTGGAATGATGAATGTAAAGCCTTTTAAGCAAGCTCCCACTTGAACACTGAGAAACCACCTTTTTACTTTGGCTGCCATTCCTTTATCCAAAGACTGGCTTTGTTTTTAAATGTGTTTATTTAAGCTGGTAATTCTGTATTTTGCAAGGGTGACTTGAAATGGGAACCCATTGAAATGGGTCACTTGCTGTTACTTAATGTGGATTTCTTAACAACTTAGGCAGATATTCCAGAGTGAGGATTTGTATTAAAATAAGCTCAGATCCACGATTCTTTGCAGAAGGATTTTGCAGCTCTTGGCTTAAAAAGGTGTTAAATTTCTCCTCCTCACCCAAGTGTTGGCTTTTCCCATCCCGTGGGTGAGGTGGCAGAACCTTCTGAGCACCAAGGAGTGGAGTCTGCCCAACAAACACAACTCTGGGCACGTTCTTCGGCACGGCCGGGCAGGTCACGGGAGCCTGAGCTGCAAAATCTGCCCTTTGCCCTAAAATAGCTCCAGGGTTTTAATAGCATTTGGGATATTTTTATGTAGCAACAAAGGGAATCTTCAAAAGGATAATTGAGCTGAGACCAGCACCCTGAGATCATTATCCACAACGTCAGTAACGAGATTATTTGCTTATTCATTGATTTTTCAATCTGCTTATGATGCTTTGCAGTTTTCCGTGAGATGGGTGACAAAACCCAGCCAAGGGAGGTTTAGCCCATGGTGGATTTGTTCTTCTGAGCCTCTCATATGCTCCAAATTCAGATAAAATTAATTAAAAACCCAAAAATAACCATCAAATTGAATAATTTTTTTTTATGTCTGGTACAGCAAACATCTGTCAGAGAGAGACAGGTGATTCTACGGACAGGGAGGGAGTTAAATTGGATATTTGGAAGGAATTGCTGGCTGGAAGGGTGGGAAGGCCCTGGAACAGGGTGCCCAGAGAAGCTGTGGCTGCCCTTGGATCCCTGGGAGTGTCCAAGGCCAGACTGGAGCAACCTGGGCAAGTGGGAGGTGTCCCTGCCCATGGCAGGGGGTGGCACTGGATGGGCTTTAATGTCCCTCCCAACCCAAACCATCCTGTGATTCAAGTTCAAAATTTGAAGTGTTGTCAAAACAAGTTTTGTCAAACTTTTTAATGCTTTCTCCTTGGCTGAAGGACCAGCCAAAGTATAAAAACAAGAAGTAAAAAGGAGGTTCTTCAGGAAGACTTAAAGGTATTGTTCAGTTTTTAGAAAGGTGAGACTCTCCTGAATTCAGTGGCTTGGCCAGTAAAACTGGTTTTATAGGAAAGAAAAAGGAGGCTCAGGGGGCACCTTCTGGCTCAGCAAGTCCCTGCCAGGGGGGGGGAGCCTGGGAGGGGTCGGGCTGTGCTCCAGGGAACAGGGACAGGAGGAGAGGGAAGGGCCTGAGGCTGGGCCAGGGCAGGGACAGGTGGGATACTGGGACAATTCCCTCCTGGAAAGGGTGGCCATCCCTGGCACGGCTGCCCAGGGAGGTTTGGAGTGCCCAGCCCTGGAGGGATTTCAAATCTCTGTGGATGTGGCACGTGGTGACATGGTCAGTGGTGGCCTTGGCAGTGCTGGGGAAGGGTTGGACTCAATGGTCTTGGAGGGCTTTTCCAATCTTAATGATCCCACGATTCCATGGTGTTTTAAACAGGTCAGTATTTCTGTTGCATCCAGTGCTCTGCTTTGGGTGAAGCTGCCCCAGGGTCAGCAACTGGAGTCTGGAGGTCAGCACTCCCAGACTTTCACTGTTTCTTTTGTTCTTTCTACAGCCCAACTATTCCAGCTGTGATCCTGGATAACAGGGATTTTCCTGTTATCCCAATGGCTTTGTGAAAATGCTGATGAGCAGAAAAGGACTTTACAGTGTAGTTGCTAGAGACTGAAACAAGGGGTTGATTTTCTTTCCATCCTCTGTCTTGTAGTAAACCCTGTGTTTTTTAGCTTTGGAGTTTTGGAATGGAGGAGGAGAAGAAGAAAACACTTTGCCTTGGACATTTCCTTTAATTTTCAGTTTTTGAAAACAGTAGAGAGTAGACAATGGGACTCACGAAGACAGAACCTGAGAGACTGGAAAGGAGCAGGGACACCTCCCAGTAGCCCAGGTTACTCCAAGCCCTGTCCAGCCTGGCCTTGGACACTTCCAGGGATCCAGAGACAGCCACAGCTTCTCTGCCCAACTTGTGCCAGGGCCTGCCCACCCTCCCACACACCAGTTCCTTCCCAATCTCCCCCGTAGCCCTGCCCTCTGGCAGTGGGAAGCCATTCCCTGTGTCCTGTCCCTCCCTCCTTTGTCCCCAGTCCCTCTCCAGCTCTCCTGGAGCCCCTTTAGGCCCTGCAAGGGGCTCTCAGCTCTCCCTGGAGCCTTCCCTTCTCCAGGTGAGCCCCCCTAGCTCTCCCAGCCTGGCTCCATAGGAGAGGGGACACACTTGGTTTCTATTACAGTGAAATCAGGTGGATTCTTTTTTACTGTGTTTGCTCAAGTGGAGCTTTTTGACAAGCACTGTGCTGGCTCCTCCACATGCCCTGAGCACACGAGCTTCACTCCAGGGTCAGTTCAGGAATCCTGGTGGCTTTTCCACAGAGGGCACCCAAAACAACCTTGGTGGGCAGAGCTGAGGGAGCAGATGCTGTCTGCCCCGGCATAATTAGTCCCAATATCCCGACCTCTCAGCCTGAATGTGGCAGAAGTGCCTGGTTTGCACTTTCCAGACTTGACTGAATCTAAGCCCTGGCCCTGAGGTGCCGTCTCTGCTGAGCTGAAGGGAATTCTGGCTCCACTGCTGTTTGTGGCATCTCTTACTGTGGTTGCCCATCCCAGGCTCTGGGTCTTCCCTGGTGTCTCCGCTTGCTGTTCGTGCCATTGTATTTAGCTCCTGCTGTCCTGTAATTGGAGCTGCTCCCAGGTGGGGCTGGTGGTGTCCCAGGTGATTGGAACCCGCAGAGCCTTGGGGTGCATCATCACAGAGCTCAGCTGTGATCCTGACTGAGCTCAGGTATCTCCTTTGACCCTTCTTGACCCAAACCTTCCAGCTCTTGATGGCACTCGCAGTGCGCAGTCGAGTTCCTGAGAGCAACATGCCGGGATGAGGGATCCACGTGCCAGAAGGTTTTCTGTGGCTCCTCCTAGCAAAGGAGGGACATGGAGAGGGCCATGAGCCACAGTTTCATTAGATTTCATCTAATATAAAGTCCCTGGAGATACCTTTTCATTGACTGGACAGAGCTTGGAGCAACCTGGGCTAGTGGAAGGTGTCCTTGCCCATGGCACTAGGTGGCACTGGATGGGCTTTAAGGTCCCTTCCCACCCAAACCATCCTGGGATTCCATGAAGGTGGTTATGTATCATTTATGGAAGACCTTGCTGTGTGCATCACAAATAGTTCTCCCTCTTTGCAAACTGGAAGACCCCAAAGCAAAGAGCAGGTGTCCCTCTCATGTGTGAACATCGGTGGGGTGAGTAAATATCAGGTGTTTTCTCTTCTGGCTGGAAAACCATGGCCAGAAGTTCAGGGGCTGCCCCTCCCGTGTGGAGGCAGCTGAAGCAGCCCCTGTTCCCTCTCCTCCCACGCACTCCATTAGCTCGGCCTTTCCTCCAGGCTTTCCTTTTTCTCTGCATTCCACCCACGTTTGGTTCCTCAGGCTTGTTCTTCCATTATCCCAGTGGGTTTTGATGGAACGCGGGGTTGTTCTTTGTCATTACTTAGAAACTGGAGGATCTTAAATTGCTCCTTTCCATTTTCCTCCCGCCTTGCTCATTAAACCCCATTTCCAAGCTTTCAGCAATGCTGATAAACAGGGTGACAGCAGAGAAGTTCAGCTGTGGTGACATGAGCTGCATCACCTTTTGGAAAGGGCTTGGGTTCTCCGATGACTCCTTTAAACTCCCAAAGATTCCAGCTTTCCACTTCCTTGGAAATCCCTATTTTATTGCCACTGTAGGGGGAAGTTAAAATGCAGAGAACCGATGGACTCGGGCAGGGATGTGAAGGAAGTTCAGCTGCCCATTGGGGGAATCCTTTTGGATTTCTACGGGGAAAATCCATTACAGTTACAGAAGAAAAGCTCTAGAACTGCAATGAGCAGTAGAATAAAAATACACCAACTACCCCAAAAATCAGGGAGGTAAAAGCAAAGAGATTTTGGTCAGTGACGTGACCTTTTAAACTTTGAGGGCAGGGGGAAAAATTATTCAAAGTATTATAGAGCAGAGGGGCTCCAGCCCTGGAGCATCTCTGGGGCCTCCTCTGGCCTCACTGCAGCAGCTCCAGGTGCTCCTGCTGTTGTTCCCAGGGCTGGATGCAGAATTCCAGGTGGGATCTTCCCTGAGGGGACAGAGGGGCACAATCCCCCCACCCCTGCCCTGCTGCCCACACTGTGGGACCAGCCCAGGGCACCGGGGATTCTGGGCTGGGTCATGTCCAGCTTCTCCCCTTCCAACACCCCAAATCCTTCTCCTGGGGCTGCTCCCAATCCCTTCATCCCCAGCCTGGCTTTGGCTGGAATTGCCTGACCTGGAGCAGGACTCGCAGTTGATGCTCAGGAGGTTTGTCAGCCCCTTCTCCCCACCCTGCTTGGAACTGAGAGGGCTGGTTTTGGCTGAGAAGTCCTTGGGAAATGTCATTTTTCTGACGGGTGAAGAACATTTCTGAAGCTTTCCATGTTCAGCACATGGATTGTGGAAGGCTTCTCCCCTCTTCTCCTCCTCGGGCAGGGGTTGCCAGAAGAGGTGCAGAGGGATGGCTCCCCTCAACTGCTGTGCTTTGTTATGCTGCCAAATTCTGCCTGACAGAATTTGAGCTCGTTTTGACTCAATCACATCCAGGACACCCAAAAACACTTCCCTGGGCAGACTGGAGGAATTGGGAGCTTTCCCTGGAACAGTTACTCTGAGTGGTTCGAGTGTGTAGCATCAGCATTTCTGGCTGTTTGCATCCCAGAAATTGTGGCATTTAGCATCTTTTCCATGAATCCAAGGAAATCGTGCATAAATTAAATGTATTGCAGTGAAAGGCATGGAAGGGAGGGAGGAATTTAGTGGGGAGCAGTAATTTTTTGGTTAAAAACTGAACGTGGAGCACCTGCTTGATTTTTGTAGCAATTTCTTTTCATAATTAGATGTGTGTTAGTGCACAAAGGGGGATGGTTTCGCTCAGAAGAGCAGGTGGAAGAAAACCAGATTTGAGGGGGACCACAGGATTTAGGAAAGCTCTGGAAAAGGACACCAAGTACTGCTGACAAGCAGTGGGTGCAGAGTCTTTATTATTTAACCCTTCAGTTCTTGCTCCTTGTTTTCAGTGAGCTGAAAACAGCATCTGAAATATGTTCCAAAGGGTTTGGGTCCTGCTCTTTAATCTTTGGATATTGCTCTGTGCCAGCTGTGGGAACAGCAACTACTTCCAGGGATCCAGGGGCAGCCACAGCTTCTCTGCCCAGCCTGTGCCAGGGCCTGCCCACCCTCCCACACACCAATTCCTTCCCAATGTCCCCCCTAGCCCTGCCCTCTGGCACTGGGAAGCCATTCCCTGTGTCCTGTCCCTCCAGGCCCTACTGAAAGCGTTGGCCACCTTTCCTGTGAGCCCTTTGAAGGACTGGAGGAAGCTCTGCCGTGCTTTTCTCACTTGCCTTGGTCGTGCAAATGGAGGAAAAGCATAAAACCAACTTTTGAATGGCAGGTGGTGGGCAAAGGGCTGCTGTTTGTGGCCGTGGTGTCAGGAGAAGCGATCTGTGGCTCATCGCCCATCCAGAGCTTTCACTTGGAATCTTAGCTGGAAGTTTGTGTGCTGGCCTAAAGACTGTGAAATTCCCCATTCCTGGAAGTGTCCAGGGCCAGGCTGGACGGGACTTGGAGCGACCTGGACTGGGGGAGGTGTCCCTGCCCATGGCAGGAGTGGCACTGGAGGGGCTGTGAGGGCCGGGGTTGCTGGTTTGGTGATGCTGCCAGATTGGGAAGCACGGCTGCGGTTCAGGACTGTGTTTTCCTGATGATTAAGCTGCTCGTGTGGCATATCCAGGGAAGGATTTGTGACTCACGAGCTCATTAGAACGCAGTGCTCAGCTCCTCGCCTTTCCAGCAGCGATTTTCCACACGGAACTCAGAGCAATCCCACGGCGCCAGACCTGCCTTGAGGCACTTACATGTTGATATGTGTAACTCTGCCTACAGATGCTCCCTGATTCCCCCTGGGAAGCAGCGACTGCATGGCTGTTCGAGGGAAAACCCCCCTGGCCATGTTTCTGCTGCTTGGAAAAGCTTTTCCCGAGGAAGGACACGCCGTCCTGCGTGGGAGGGAGGGAAGGTGCTCATCACTCCTCCACTCCCTGGCAGAGTGTGGAGCCTTTGCTCAAACAATAGTGGAGATGGGAGAGCAGAGGCAGGGAATCCATCTCAGTTTTCCTCGGAACACCCTCCCTGGCTTTTCTTCCATGCGCTGTGCAGCTCCAAACCTGCACTCCCTGCATTTTTAACCAGAAATCATGGAATCACAGGATGTTTTGGGTTGGAAGGGACATTAAAGCCCATCCATTCCCACCCCCTGCCATGAGCAGGGACACCTCCCACTATCCCAGGTCGCTCCAAGCCCTGTCCAACCTGCCCTTGGACACTTCCAGGGATCCAGGGGCAGCCACAGCTTCTCTGCCCAACCTGTGCCAGGGCCTGCCCACCCTCCCAGCCACCAATTCCTTCCCAATGTCTCCCCTATCCCTGCCCTCTGGCAGTGGGAAGCCATTCCCTGTGTCCTGTCCCTCCCTGCCTTGTCCCCAGTCCCTCTCCAGCTCTCCTGGAGCCCCTTCAGGCCCTGCAAGGGGCTCTCAGCTCTCCCTGGAGCCTTCCCTTCTCCAGGTGACCCCCCCCAGCTCTCCCAGCTTGGCAAATCCCGAGCCATGGTTTGTTTCGAGCTAAAAACAATGGGAGTGCGAGCTCTTGGGCGCAGGCACAGCTCCTGAAGTGGTGCCTTCAGTGCCTGTCCTGCCTTGCAGCCCCATGGGAGGGTGCTGGGGGTGACTGTGCTCCCGGAGGGAACGGAGCGAGCAGAGATGGGAGCGGAGGCACGTGGAGGGCAGGAGCAGGCTTGTCTGTCTCAGCAGTGGGTTTTCCTTCTGCTTTTTCCTCCTCCTGGTCCTGCTGAATCATCATGTCTAGTGTTGTCACCGCTGGGGTTTATTAAAAAAAAAAATAGACAAGAAAAATCCTGTCTTCCAATCAATTTGCCATAATTCCGATCTCCCCTCTGGGGAAACACACGCTTTCCTCAGAGCTTTCTGGGGATGAATATTGGCTCATTCCAGCATGGTAGGCCATGATTTCCTCTGCAGACAGGTGAGCTCCTGCCCTGATGTTCCAACCATAAACCTTCCTTGTAGTTTGATTTTCCATTCCAGTTTAGTTTGATTTTGATGAGGAGGAAACCGTAAACTTTGTGCTGGAGGAGTGAAATGGTGTCCATTCTTGTGAATATTTTCTTCCTCTGTGAAGCAAATGAGAAATTACTTTGGGTTTGGGTTGTATTTTAGTTTTGTTTTTCAATCTAACTTCATGTGTGAATTCCCTGGTGTGACAGCACTGCCCTGGCTTAGTGGGAACAGGGAATCCCAGAATGGTTTGGGTGGGAAGGGGCCTCAAAGCCCATCCAGTTCCAACCTGGGCAGGGACACCTCCCACCAGCCCAAGTTGCTCCAAGCCCTGTCTAACCTGGCCTTGGACACTTGCAGGGATCCAGGGGCAGCTACAGCTTCTCTTCTTTTCAAAATGGCTGGATTGCTCAGGAAGACAAAACCAGCAGTGCCTTTCTGTCACATTTATGGGGATTTTCTATTCCATTTTCTTTCCTTCTTCCTTTTCCTACCTGTGGCTGCAAGGTCTGGGATACAACCTCTTCCAACACAACCTGCTCTCCCACTACTCAGTAAAATATGGAGAGACCCACACTTATTCTAAAAAAACCTAACCAGAGACAACTTGCAAAGGAATTTATCCTTGGAATTATCCCAGAGCCATAAAGAGCATCAGCAGGAGCATTGGGAGCTCTGCTCCGGTGCAACAGGAGCGTGCAAAGCTCCAGCTGGATTCATAAATAGCATTATGAGCCCAACAGGAAGGAGAAGTGCAGGTAAATCAATTAAATGCTCTTCGTGTGCATTAAAAGATCAAGGAGAGCATTAAAATGCAAGTGAAAGACTTAAAATGAGAGTAATGAGGGATTAGTAACAACTCCCCTCCCTGCAAGCAGAACGCTCTGACACTTTCAAAGGCAGAGGGTTTATTATTCCCAACGTGGGCTGAGCATTTCCTCCCACCCTTGGGAATGGCATCCGCGGGGGGGACACATGAAACTCACTGCTTGTGGATTGGGGACCCTAAAGGAAGCATCAAAATCCAAGGAGGAAAACGTCCTTCAGTGACACTTGGAGAGGGATAACTTGATTTAGGTCAATATATATAAATACATTTATTTTTCATAGACTCATAGAATGGGTTGGATTGGAAGGGACCTTGAAGATCACCCAGTTCCAACCCCAATATAATAATATTTCATTATTAATCATCAATAACCAGTGGCCACTCTCCTGACACATGGCTTGGGTTTCTCAGGATGGATTTGCTTTCTGTGGAGACAGGGAGAAGACACGTTGTGCTGCAGGAGCCATGCCCTGCTCCCAGGGGACAGGGCCCTCCAGGGAGCTGCTGGGCACTGGTTGGGTCAGAGCCAGAGCCCTCACAGAAACAAGGTGGCTCCAGAGGCCTTGGGGACAAACATGTCGCTGACGCTTGGGAAAGGTTTGTGAAAACAAGCCAGGCTGTCAGAGCCCCCCCAGGTTATCAGAGCCCCCAGACTGTCGGAGCCCCCCATGCTATCAGAGCCCTCCAGGTTGTGAGAGCCCCCCAGGTTATCAGAGATCCTCCCAGGCTGTCAGAGCCCCCCAGGTTATCAGAGCCCATGGGCTCCTCCTGCTTTTC
The DNA here is from genome assembly GCA_013396735.1 of Grallaria varia. Lineage (NCBI taxonomy): Eukaryota > Metazoa > Chordata > Aves > Passeriformes > Formicariidae > Grallaria > Grallaria varia. The sequence goes on along the minus strand of VWZG01012800.1, from coordinate 5,787 downwards.
CTGTTGAAAGAAATGTTGGCTCCTGGAGGCCTTTTGTGAGGGGCTCAGGAATCATCCCCTGCCTTGACACACGAGGCCTTGGCCCCAGATGACCCAGAGAGAGTAATACCACTTTGAACCATCAGAACCTGGGTGAGGGTGAGGCCTTGGCCACTGTAAAGTCGGATTTAATCTCATATGAAATCCCTGGAAGTGTCCAAGGCCAGGCTGGACGGNTCACAGAAACAAGGTGGCTCCAGAGGCCTTGGGGACAAACATGTCGCTGACGCTTGGGAAAGGTTTGTGAAAACAAGCCAGGCTGTCAGAGCCCCCCCAGGTTATCAGAGCCCCCAGACTGTCGGAGCCCCCCATGCTATCAGAGCCCTCCAGGTTGTGAGAGCCCCCCAGGTTATCAGAGGTCCTCCCAGGCTGTCAGAGCCCCCCAGGTTATCAGAATCCCCCCTGGCTATCAGAGCCCTCCCAGACTGTCAGAGCCCCCCAGGTCATCAGAGCCCCCCAGGTTGTGAGAGCCCCACTGACTGTCAGAGCCCCCCAGACTGTCAGAGTCTCCCTGACTGTCAGAGCCTCCCCGACTGTCAGAGCCCCCCAGGTTATCAGAGCCCATGGGCTCCTCCTGCTTTTCCTGTTGAAAGAAATGTTGGCTCCTGGAGGCCTTTTGTGAGGGGCTCAGGAATCATCCCCTGCCTTGACACACGAGGCCTTGGCCCCAGATGACCCAGAGAGAGTAATACCACTTTGAACCATCAGAACCTGGGTGAGGGTGAGGCCTTGGCCACTGTAAAGTCGGATTTAATCTCATATGAAATCCCTGGAAGTGTCCAAGGCCAGGCTGGACGGGGCTTGGAGCAATCTGGGGAGGTAGGAGGTGTCCCTGCCCATGGCAGGGGAGGCACTGGAGGGGCTTTCAGGTCCCTCCAACCCAAACCATTTGGGGATACTAAATCTGAGTATTAAAATAATTCACTTGTTTTTAAATTGTATTTTGAGACAGTCACTGAAACTCTGTTTTCGATGGATCTGGGTGTTGTGGCATTGCCAGTGAACAGAGACAGGTTGATGCCTTGGAATAAGGAGAGGAGGAAGCCACATGGATGAGCTGTGACCTTGGGTGGCCCAGTGATGCCATGGCAGCCCTTGGAAGGGGAAGCTGGTGGGAGAAATGGCTTTTTGGCAGCAGGGCAGGGTTCTCCCGTGGCTCTCCATGTGCCAGGAACGCTGCACAACACTTGGGACAGCTCCTGCTCCTCGGGACTGGCACAGGCTCTGCCTGCACTGGGTGCTGAGCGATTCAAATGCCCAAATTAAGGGCTGGTAATTGCACTTGTCAAACTCCATTCCACTCAGGGCTGATTAACCTGGAGAAAACACAAGGAACTGAGGGAGGGGGTAGGATTTGCAGGAATTTTCTTCCTTCCCCTCAGGAATATCTGTTCTGTACCAAGTGGGGGTCGTTTCATTCCCCCCACTAATAACTTTGTATTAATAATATCTAATTCTACCATTCAGATCATATAATATATGAAGTTCCAATATATATCATATACAATTCAGATATATTCAGGGCTCTGTTCTTTGCAGCTTCCTCTTGGGGAACCTTCAGGCTTATCTGAAAGCTTGGGAGCCAAGTAATGTCATTAGGATCAATGTCCAGAGGTGAAATTCCACTGATGACTCATGGTGCTGACTCCCATGATGGAATATTTTGTCCCTACTGGCAAAAAGACATTACCCATGTGAAAAACAGTGGCCTGAGCTGGGTTTTAGCTTTGTTCCAGTGCAGGAGGGTGGAGAGAACTTGAGTTATATTGTGATTTCTGCCAGCACTGAGTGATGGTCCCATTGGAATATTAAGAGCAGGGATTTGTGTAATTCCCAAGTAATGGGAAGGGCCCAATCCTTAGATAAAAATGTGGAAGGTGTCCCTGCCCGTGGCAGGGGGTTCCAAGCATAGAAGTTTTGGGTTTAACCCCCAAAATGTGTGTGAGAGTGTCCCAGTTCAGTGCCTTGACCATGGGAAAGCAGAGACCTCAGGTCTGGGAGCTGGGATGGTGCAGGATAATCTCCATGGGATTCAGGAGCCTCAACAGCTCCTAAGGCTTAGTGAAGGCTCTGGAACTGGGGTGGGAGTTGGACATTCAGTGCAGTAAAACTTGTGGGGATTTCCCTGGAAAAGGTGCTCCAAGAATGTCCCAACCTGCAGAGTCTGAGGGAGGACAGGGGGATAAAGCCATGAAATTTTGGGTGGATTTCAGCTCAGTGATTGTGCCACACACGGGAATTAAAACTTTCCTCACTTAACTAGGCCTGGCTTTATGTAAATTTATAAGCAATGTATTGAGGGGATGTGTTTCTTCTCCCTATTCCAGCCATTCTGATCCCGCTCTTGGATCTCCGTCGGTTCTTTCTGCCCAGGAGGGGTCTGGGGGACAAACCAGTGCCCCGGGAACAGCTGGGTTTGTGTCCCCCAGTCTTTAATCTCGGATTGAAGGCTTTTTCTTTTCCATTTGACACAGGATAACTTTCTTCCCATGGGAAAAAGGCAAGTCAGGCAGTGCTGGGCTGTCATTCCATATTGCAGGGGATTTCTGATTACACCAAGGTCCACTGATTAAAGCTTTGCTCGTTAACTTCATTTTCCCTCTCTGGGTGACAGCCTGCAGTGGCATTCCTAGCCCCAGTGCCACACAGGGGAGGTGGGATTGCTCGGGAATGCTGGAAGCTGAAGGCAGGGAACGTGCACCAGCCAACCCTGTGTGGATGGTCCCCCCAGGTGCCACCTCTGTGTCATTGAGTTACCCCACGAGAGGCTTCATTTTCCATGGAGCAACCCATGGAGATGGGAATGGGGAAGGCTTGTTCACTGGCAGCTCCGAGCAGGGGAGCTGGGAAGCTTTGCCATCCCAAACACCCAAGTTTGGGCTTGGTGTTGGACCAGGGCATGGTTTTCTGATCAGTTGTGGTCTTTTCCCAGCACTCTGGTTTTGAGGTGTTCCTGGGAGTGTAGAAGTGGAATGGTTTGGGATGAAAGTGGCCTCACAAACCATCCAGTGCCACCCCCTGCCATGGGCAGGGACACCTCCCATAGCCCAGGTTGCTCCAGCCTGGCCTTGGACACTTCCAGGGATTCAGGGGCAGCCACAGCTTCTCTGCCCAACCTGTGCCAGGGCCTGCCCACCCTCCCAGCCACCAATGCCTTCCCAATGTCCCCCCTAGCCCTGCCCTCTGGCAGTGGGAAGCCATTCCCTGTGTCCTGTCCCTCCCTGCCTTGTCCCCAGTCCCTCTCCAGCTCTCCTGGAGCCCCTTCAGGCCCTGCAAGGGGCTCTCAGCTCTCCCTGGAGCCTTCCCTTCTCCACGTGAGCCCCCCCAGGTGTCCCAGCCTGGCTCCAGAGCAGAGGGGCTCCAGCCCTGGGGTTTGATACAGTTCCCACATTCCTGGTATCCAGCAGCTGTTCAGCTACAGAAGCCTCTGAATTCCCAGCAATAAATTGCTGCAAAGCTGTTGGGAGAGGACAATATTTAAGCCTGACTTCCCTGTGTAATTTAGTATTTGTGTTGTTTTCCTTACAGAAAAATAAATGTAAAATGTGGAGTTATTCTCTGGGGAAGGCAGGCATATGGACAACTTCCCTGTGCCAAAAAAACCCTCCTTTTCTTGTGGAAATGAAACGTTTTGCTCTTTCTTGTGCTTCCTGACACCTGGGTCTTGGATTGAGCTCGGCATGATCCGGCTCGGAGGAGCTGGAGGTAAAGTTGTACAAGGAGGTGCCTCCTCCTCCTCCTCGAGGATTCACCCAGGGAAGGTTATTTGTTTTATTCTTCAGGGAGTGCTTAGAACACATTCAAATTCTGATAATGAGAAATCATGGAGTTCAGCCCTTCCTGGAATATCCATTAATTTTCCTGTGTTCCAGGAAGGGGACACATGGTGTCACGCTGGCTAGTGACACCACGATCCTGGTGGCTCTTTGCTCCCAATGGATGGAGAGACATTTCAGGCTGTTCCTCAGGGACCAGCTTCTCTTTTACTCATATTGTCGGAGCAATGATATTTTGGGATTATTCACAGCAGTGGTGATGGTGCCTTTCAGGAATGGCAGGAATTCCTGTGGGGCTGCCTTGCCCTTTCCCTGATACCCCCCAGCTGACTTGAACTGGGTCATGGATTTGGATGGAGATGTTTGCACATCCCTGGAATATTTGAAGGCCTGGGAAAATCAAAATTTTAGAGAAGAAGTTTCCTCTGATGAGGAAATCTGGATTCGTACCCAGCCTGCTCCCAAAGCTGATCTCCATTCAGACACTGTCAGCAATGCCTCTGGACACCCCTTATTTCAGGAGAAAAACAGGGAATCAGAAATGGATCCACCATTTGTTGTTCAGACCCAGCACCTTCCACACACTCACTTGGCTTCCAGTGCCGAGCAGGTGATGGTCTTCCCCTTCCAAGTGCTTTGAAACCTCGGTTGATCTTGACCAAACTCATCCCCCTGGTTGGATGGACCCCCATGGATTGAGCTGGGGCTCCTGCCTGAGCTGGAAGTTCACATTCCAATGATTTCACGGATCACAGAGGTTCATACCTGCCCTGGGACAGCAGTGACACGGAGCTCATCCTCTTCTGTGCTGGTGGGAGGAGGCTGTTCATGGTTCTGCACTTGCTCAGACCTTCAGGAGCAGGTTTAGGCACAGCTTTGTAGGAAAGGAGGTGACATTAACAAATTTATTAACAAATTTTAGCTATTAAGCAATTTGTATCTCCTGAAACCCATGTGCAAACAAACATCCCCTTTTTAAGACATAAATGTAATGCCTCGACCATTATATTTAAATTTTCACATGCTCCTGCCACAGTTAGAACTACAACATGACACCAGGAGCTGCTCTGGGGTAAAGCCCAGCCTTCCTTTGTGCACACCCTTTACCTGGCTCGGATCATCAGCAACAAATAAATCCCCGGGGCTGGGAACAAGGCAGCAATAAATGAGTCCTTGGGAAGTCTTTGTAGGAGCTGAGCAGGATGAAGGGCTGACAGGAGCAGATTTTATAGGCCTCACAGAAAAGCCTAAAGGAAAAGGCCTTCAAGATCTACTTTTCCTTATTTTTTTCCCACTTCCCCCCCTGGGCAAGAAGATTGCTTGGCTCTGTATTACAAAATATTGTATTCAGCAGAAAACTGCAGGAGCAAGGGGGTGGCACAGCCTGGGAGTGCTGGTTTGTGCTGGCCAGATCACTTGGGAAGGTTTGGAAAGGCAGCAGTGGAAGAACAGGAGCAGCCTCAACATTCTCCAGGGGCTGCTGCCCTGGAATGTGCCCGGTGGTTGGGAAGTGCCCATTGGTTGGGATGTGCCCATCGGTTGGGATGTGCCTGTCGGTTGGGATGTGTCTGTTGGTTGGGATGTGCCCATCGGTTGGGATGTGCCCATCGGTTGGGATGTGCCTGGTGGTTGGGATGTGCCTGTGGGTTGGGCTGTGCCTGGTGGTTGGGATGTGCCTGTGGGTTGGGATGTGCCTGGTGGTTGGGATGTGCCTGTGGGTTGGGCTGTGCCCATCGGTTGGGATGTGCCTGTGGGTTGGGATGTGCCTGTGGGTTGGGCTGTGCCTGGTGGTTGGGATGTGCCTGTGAGTTGGGATGTGCCCACTAGTTGGGCTGTGCCTGTGGGTTGGGAATGTGCCTTGGTGGGAGAAGGGGGCAACTGGCATTTAAGAGAATGTGAATTTGAGGACTATTTCAGAACAAGAAGTTAGTAGGGTTGTGGTCCACCTGATGGAATCACTTAGGTTGGAAAA